>JARHVA010002349.1:970000-1070000 GCA_037957365.1 Torreya grandis
CTTCATTTCTGTAATCAGGTCTTGACTGATGGTTTATGAGGGTTGAGGCCTATTTTGACCTCTTAAGGTTCATTAATAAAGTTATGACATTGGAATTGTATAAAAATTACATAAATTGGTTTCTAAATACCTCCTATAACTTTCCAAAACTCCTCTATCCTCCATGAAAATCCTTGTAAAATATATGAGCATCTAAACTTGCCTTATCGATCTCCTTTCTCCAATTTTCACAGGTTTGATGTTGCTCTCAAGATAAAATTGGATCTCTTGATTTTTTATCTAAAATTTTAAGGATTTTAAACATCTTATGTTACCATTTAAATATAATATAATATGTTTAAATTCATGTCTAAGGCCAAAAGTGTTAATGATCTTCTCTTTTGGCACTAGGCCTCAACCTTGGTTAATAGGCCTAAGTTAGTTCAAGACCCAAAATGACCTTATCATGATTTAATATACATAAAAATATCTCAAACACATATAATTACATTACACAAACATAATCCAACAAGTTTAAATTCATGTCTAAGGCCAAATGTGACATTGGTCTCTTATTTGGTCTTTTGGCCTAACCCTTCCCAAATAGGTTTGACTGTAACTTTCATGTTCTATGCCTCCCTACTTATTTATATAATAATATGAGGTATTTAAAATTATTTTTAGGTTTTTTACATCTCCACACAACTCCTTGAGAGGTTGAAACATCACCTGGTCCATCACTCATCAATTTATCCCCAAACCTACCAGTGTATGCATGAGGCAAAGTACCCCTTGTTTGAGACAAAATAGGGGCTACTTCCCATATTTTATTAGTAAATATGAGTATATTATAATATAATTTTAGTATTATATACCATATAAATAAAATAATAGCCCATTTTTAGGTCATTTGACCATCAAAAGCTTTAAGTTCCAAGATTAGTTTCTATGCACAAGGACTATGTGCAGGAATTTCCAAAGTGGACTATGTATTGCATTCAAAAGGGCTTATCTATGCTTATATTCCATGTCAAAAATTATATATCTACTATTATGATCAATATTATAGTGTTATGTGTACATTTTCCATTTGATACTTTCTACATATCCCTCTCATCTTTGAATCCTCAAGATTGAGTTTTAACATGATTGACTATGCTCTACTCTAAGGCTTATGCCTGTAGGTTTCCTTAGATTGAATTTGGATTTGGAGATATAAATTAGAAATTTCACATATTATTAAATCATTTTAAGTTTTTGGACCTTTCTACTCATGTTTTGAGAATACCAATCAACAGGGAACCTCTCTCTCTAGCTCACTATCAATACAATCAAACATAGTTGGTTATAGGTGCAAATTAGCTTAAAAAACCTTGTGTAGGCCTGTTTCACACATAAAAAATATTATATAGGTCATAATTGCTTTAATTAAGGTGTTAATAATATTTTTTCATCATTTCAACTTCTCTTAATGGCTTTACAAGCACCTTAAACTCATAAGACTGAGTTCTTCAATCATGACTGAGAACTCTACCCTTAAGATTATTTTAGGTGTGTATTAGACTTAACTAAGATTAATCATGGTGTACAAATAATTTAAATTAAGAATGATGTATATATATATATATATATATATATATATATATCATATATTACATACTTTTTTTCACATTTCATTCCTTAAAATACCACATATACATCAAGTTTAGGTCACTACATGTTGTAGGTGGATGTCTAGGCAACTTGTACATACTATATGTGAGTTTGATGAACATGAAACAACTTATCATCTTATCTTGATATTATTTTAGATCATGAGTGTAAATTTAACCATTTTGAATCAATCCATCATAGTTTTATAGTCAATTTTTTCAACCTTTGGATGGAGAAGGTCTTTTTGGATCAAACCTTGTAGATGTCATTACCTATTTGTAGTGTTTTTATGAGCAACTTTAGGCCTCTCAATCACCATCCTCCACTGATCCTTTCCATCTAAAACTTTGAAAAGATATTTTATATGATATATTATGATAGATAAACACATTTATAAGCTTCCAAAAACTTGATAAACTTATTTTAAGATATTCATAGAAAGGCTTGGAAATATGTTTTATATTTTTAGGGGAAAAGAGTCTTGAAACACACAGTCATCATGTTTAATTTGGTCTCTCCTTCCATTTAAAAATTTACCCTTCCTCTTGAGTATTACATGATTCAAAAATGAATTATAACAATTAATTAGGATTTCACTACCTAATTTTACATCTTCAAGTGGCTATTTAACCCTTTGTCAATGCCACCTATATGTAGACATGGTCAAGTATAGGCAATCAGTATGAACATATTCAAACAACATATGATGTATGAAAATTTGGTTAGTATTAATCCTTATATTATCTTCCAATGAATTTATTAAAACATGTGGTCTCTAATCATGTATCAAAACCTTACTCTCAATGTGATTATCTTCTTCCAAGTACTTCCATGGATGACAATGAGTACAAGTGTGAACAATGTACATTACCATAGCATTTTATCCACTATTTTAAATATAAATTCACTATATCATGTTATAATAGGATATATAAAAACTCTTAAAAATTCATCAAACTTCTATAGACATCTTTAAAACCTTCACAAGCCATGACTAAGGCTGAAGAGTATATGGGAGTTGATTGAGTATGACTATGGACTGAAAATTAGATCTAAGCATGATGTTATGAGACTAATAATGAAGGAAAGGTGATAAAAATATAATTTAAACATGATTATGGACCTATTACATCCATCTTAAACCATGAACAAGCATGAAGTTCTTGAAAATAGTGAAAAATTACTTGCAACTCATAAAGGTGTATCTTCCTATAACTTTGAGCTATTTAACTCATCCAAACACATTAAAAAATGAAAAAAAGAATTGTAAATATTTTATAATGAGGATAAAATCATCTGGATTCAATATCACCAATTGGTTCATATGGACTTGCCTAAAATGGACCAAAACCCATAGAGTGTATGAAACAACAGGAAAAAATGTACAATCAACTTCATGAGGATGGTTTATAAAGAAAAAGCCACCATTATTCAAAATATTTATATGTAAATGAAGGTATCTAAGTTTAATACAATATAATATAATAATTTTACTTGAAACTCTTTAGTTGTCTATAATAAGCAAAAACCTGGTCACTCTTGTATGTCTAGGAAAGCAAAGATGGAGCAGAATGGTTTTGGGCCAAAAATGGCACTTCCAGAGCATTTAAATCATTTATATGGATCTAAGGAAGATTAATAGTCATATTAAAACCTTTTCCCATGTGTCACACTTCCCTATGAGCTATACAAGTGCCAAAATCTCCTTTTTTAAAGAAAACTATCCTTTCTTCTTAAGAACCTACCACCTTTCAATTATGTCAGTTGATTAAGAAATTTTGGGACACGTGGGATGTGACATCATTTTTTGGAAACTTAAAACTTCCCAATAAATCCATAAAAATAATTAAATGCCCCTTTTTTGACCTTAAAACGATTCAAAACGACTAAGAGGACTAAAATAACTAAGTACCAAGGCCATTATAACATCAACTGATATTAATTAACCTATAAAACACCTTGTGACATATGTGTTAGAACCATAAAACACATATAATTCAATTTTTTACCTATAAGGGCCCCAATTTGACTTAAAATTCAAATTTGGTCAATAATAATAATAGGGTTAGACTATAAGATAAGAATTTAGGCCTAGTGACATGGTGACCACTAGTTTATCGGTTGCAAAGAAGGTCAAGAATTGAAGGTTAAAACCTTCAATGATATTTTTAAAGTGTACAAGACTAGTTTAACATATAAATATAGATTCAATCATCTACATTTCCCCCCTTTTAATCAAGTAATGCATAAAGATGTAATTACTAGTTTAAAGGAAAGAAATGTGTACCACAGTGTGTACAACATACCTAACTTTTCTTGATACATATTTTAAATTATTGTATGTGTATGAAATACAACTAAGTACATGCTACATGTGTAATTAATGCATATTATTTGAGAAATAATAATTGAAATTTATTGGAAAGAAAAGAGAGAAAGGAAGGAGTACAATGTAACCATGTTTCCCCTTGATAGTTTGATTTGGTAATGATGTTTCTTAACTAAATCATTGGAAAGAGGTTCACAACTAAACCTTGGAGATGTGAATATGAGAATTGAAAGGTGATCCTTCCCCCAATTTGGTATAAGTATGAGTTGTGCTAAATCCATTGAGAGCTTAAAATATCAATCACACCACTCTAGTGTATCATAATCTATCTGATATAAAATGAGTCAAATGTTATAGCCATACCAATTCACAATAATAGAAAATAGTGCCAAGTCCATCATGGGTTTTAAATATTTATCACATTAATAAAATAATCCAATTTCTATAGTAGATATAATCTCAAATGTTTCATCTTTATAGGGTCAGTGCATTAATAGTTTGTATAATCAAAAAATGTATGTGTGATTTAGTGCATTTTCATGGCATATACACCTCAAATGTGTTTCAAGTTTAAGTAGCTATAAAAATTTTAAACTCTAATATATAAAATGTGTATAATACATATCACAAATCTAAATTTTTTTATTCCAAATCTATGGGAAATGTATATATTTATGTCCTAAGTTGATATCTAAATCATGTTAAATGAATTAAATTATGCCAACTCTATTAAATATATGTATGTGGAATCATGTCTCTATGACATTACCTGAATGATATGGCCCCACTTTTGAGGTGAGGAGAATGAAAAATTTATAGTCGCCTTATCTCAAAAAGATAATACAACTATGTTATATTTGTGTGAATCATGTAGTAAAGAAACATATAGCAGTATCATGTCAAAGTAGATATATCAATGAAGCTCATAGTATGCATATATAAAAATCCATAAGATGCATGTTATGGATCATGAAAATATCTAGAAGATAACAAGCTCAGAAAATAATCAAGCACACATGCAAGATTACTCAAATGTCACTCTCAAGTACTTGTGAAACATATGTGTGCATATAACTAATATGTTATCTACTAACATAAGTGAAACAACATATGCAAAACCTAGTAAACATGTGAAATACTAAATATTTTTGTATTTTTAATTTATTTAAATGTTTTTTTGTTTTCTTGAATATTTTATTTTTGTAAATTTCTATTTATATAATTTTTTTTAAGAATGTTTGAAAAGAGAGTGTTTGGTGATTCCATCTAAGGGATGCTTATAAGATTCGCTATACTCTGAGTATGGTAAAATAAAATTTTCATGTTGCAAAAGATCATGTATATGTTCTAAATATAGAGATGGAGAATCTATAATACTATGTTTATGCCCCATAGGACTCTGTGGTCCTTTTTGGTGTATCTATATATGAAACCTATTTATTTGATTTAGAGTGTTTGAAAATGCACAAGCTATTCAATAATCTCAAGTGGAGGACAACTATATGTGATGATTGGTAAATGAATAACATTTCCTAAAAAAATGTGTTATATGTATGCATAGAAGAATCATAAAGTGTATCATGTTGATAATATTGTACTTATTATCTTTCCTTGAGAGATATTGTCCTTCATTTCTAGGAACCATGGTTTTCCAAGTTTTACAATATATTGAGTAAAAAATGGGCTAAAATGTAGTATAATAGAACATGTTTCCAATCCAAGTGTGACATTTCATTGAATATATCCAACACAAAAATCATATGCAATAGCTTTATTCATGTGTTCCATGCCATACTTAAGAGGTGTAAATACATTATTAGTATATATATTGAATTTACAAGTTTGGTCAACTATGATATTTTGACCTTGATTTCAATCTATGTAAGTCTCAATGATTTGATGTTTTGTGGAATGACTTATAATTGCTTCATATGAATGCACATGTGTATTATTATCCTTTCGATGCATGTATTTCTCTTTAATGTTATTTATAAAAAAATATTTCTTGAGAATGATTTCATGCTTAGCCTATGCATCCTTTTGTAACTTGTATTTCTAATTTTGTAATTATTCTTGTTGAAGTTTTTATTTGTCCATTTTCTCTTTTTATAATATTTATTTTATATTTTTATTTATGTACCCTCTCTTTCTCCATTTATTTGTATTTTTGAATATGTTCTTTCTCTATTTTTTTCTTGTTCCTTTTGCTTTTTTACTTTTTTAAATTGCTTTTTTTGTAACCTCATTTATTCCCTTTTTCAGTTCTTCTTCCCTTTTTATCATATTTTGTTCCTCTTATTCCAATATATCTTGTTTCATTTGTTCTTTTTTAAATGTTTCTTTTATTGATAATTATGCCACGATATTTGGATCAAGTGAATGCACTAGTTAATCAAGTGCACAATGCAGTTTCAAGTTAATTCAAATCAAATAAATGAGAATAATAAAATGTAAGTAATCACAATATCATCCAACACATTCAAATAAAATAAATAAATAAATGAATATGTGCATATAGGAGAGTGAATGTGTAACTCCTCCATGAAAAGTGGTTAAAGACCCAAGAATGGAATGTAACTCCTCATACTTAGAATAGCCAGTCAAAGAGTAACTCCCATTAGATAATAATTATAGTTAAGTGTAATTCCCTATGACAAAGTAAACCTAATAAAGACAATTCGATAGGTGTAGGAAAACCCATGTGAATTAATAATCCATAATAATAAAATACATGGAAAATAATGTCCTACACTAACACCCCCATTAAGAGTAGCTTAGGTGGGTACAATAAAATAGGTTCTGATAACATGGATTGATGAGGTATCCAAGTAAAATGTAACTCTCATAAAGTGGATAAAATAAGAAAACCCATAGTAAAAAATCCTCCCCTAAAAGAGAGAAAAGAATAAGAGGACTAGAAGGCCCCCCTAAAGATAATGCTCATGCAACCCACACCCTAAGAAGAGCTCACAAGAAAAGATACTTGATCTCAGTGAAGGGTTTAATGAATATGTTAGTATTATAATCCATGGTCTAATAATATCTTAGATCAATGACTTACCAATGAATGAGTTACCAGATGAAATACATATGAATCTCTATGTGCTTAGTCCATTTATGTTGAACTAGATTCTTATAAATCTAAATAGTACTCTAGTTCTCATAGAAGACGACTGTGGGTCACTTGAACTGATACCAAACTTTGTGAGAATTCCTTGAAGCCAAATAGACTCAGTAGTAGAATTAACATCTCCTTTATAATTTACCTCAATAAATGAAAAATAAATATCATTATGCTTCTTACTTGACCAACTAATTAGACCTAAACCAAGGGATAAACTATAGCCTAAAGTGGACTTGTGATGCTAAGGATTACCAGCCCAATCTGAATCTATGTACCCAACCAGGTCCACATCAATGCAAACTATATAATGAATCCAAAATTTGTATACACCCTAAATATATTGGATAATCCTCTTAGCTGATGTGTAATTTAGCTTAAGGGGCTCTTGCATGAATATGAAGACCATACCTATAGCATATTAAAAGTCAAGTCTAGTTTGTGTCAAGTAGATGAGATTTACAATAAGTTTTTGATACAAGGTAGTAACCACCAATGGTGTAGAAAAATAAACCTCACTATTGAATCCATATAAAAGTCAGAGTTGGATTACAATCAACCATATGAAACTAATCAAGTAAATCAAGAGCATACTTAGGTTATGCAGTGGTAATTCCTGAGTTAGATTGCGAGATATGGATCCCAAGGAAGTAATTTAACAAACCCAATTCAATCATGAAAAACCTATCATGAAGATATTATTTCACCACTATAATACATGATGAAGAACCTCGTATGAACAATAGATAGACAACATATAAGACCATAATCAAAAGTTTATCATCCTAACATAATAATTAGATGTTTAAATCATAATTTCATCTAATAAATCCTAATGAGAGAAGTAAAGAATCCATATTGGCATACCAAGCTTGAGGGGCCTCTTTGAGGACATAGATAGATTTATGAAGTTTGCATACTAACAAATAATCCTTGACAAAATCTTATGGTTGCTCCATGTAAATCTCCTCCTCAAGGTCACCATGAAGAAAGGCACTCTTCACATCCATCTGATGAACATCCTAATGATGAGTTATGACAATGGTAAGAGTGAGTTTGATATAGTTCATCTTTATAACTAATGTAGTCAATGCTAGGCACCTATGAAAAACCTTTTGTGACCAATCATTATTTAAACTTATCAACTGACCCATATGTTGTATACTTAGTTTGATATATACATCTACATCAAACTATCTTCTTTCCCTTAGGAAGGTGTGTTTATACCAAGTGTTATTCCTAATCAAGGAACTAAAATCTTAATGCATAGAAATTTCCCACTTAGAAATGATATATGTATCCTAAAAAGTTTGTGGATTAGAGGCAAAGGTATAAAAAAAACATGTGGCCCACTTTAAACCTCTAAACATGTTTGCTTCACATCTAAAGGATCCCCAACCTATGTACATGTGTTATACAATGTCTATCTATCCCAAAAAAAAGGATTAAAATTAGGTGAGTTAGATGTTAAATCCTATTCCTCCAAAGTAAGGATATATGTAGATGGATATGGATCCCCATCATTACTCTTGCTATTTGAACTGGAAGAAGAGTCCACAACCTCTGAAATATGCTTAGGCTGATTTTAATATTCTGAATCATCATTGAATCTAAGTGAGTCTAATGAAGTAGGATAAGTGTGAAGTGTTGAATATAAGGTAATCTTATAAAATAAAACACTTATTTTGATGAACAACTCATGTGTGGTCAAATGAATAAGCCAATATCCCTTAACACCATCTTGGTAACCTATGAAGATGCAAGGCTTACTTTGAGGTTCCATAGCCTTCCATTTTTTTTAGGTATACATGCCATAAATAGAGAATATAAGACACTAAAATTATCAAATGTTTATTTATTATTTTTCCAATCTTGAAAATAAGTGATTACTTTAAAGGCTTTATGAAGTACTTGATTTTGAATGTAGTAAGTATAGTTGATTGCCTCTAGCCAAAAATGAGGTGTCAATGATTTCAAGTGAATCAAAAATTATCTTTATATTTTAAAGACCCATTATTTTTTTATGTAACACCATTATTTTTATTATTTTACAAAACTATACATTATAAATTAATCCCCTCTGATGTACAAAACTATTGAAACATGTTGTTGACATACTCACTATTGACAATTTTGCCACCATTGGTCAAAGTTATTTATGTGAAGGATTTAAATAAGACTCAATTCATGTATTTAATATTAAAAAAGGTATAAAAAAAACATAATAAAACCTTTATAATACTAAAATAATTCTTATAAACAACTCATAAGTCTAAATTTTGATAAATGCTTCTTTTATTCCTCTAACTAGCTATTTGTAAGCTAGTGAAGACAATTTTTAGATGTTCGGTACATGAAGGTGAAGAGGAGTTGGATAAAATTTTATTATTTATATTTTGGGTACCATATTAAATAAATATTAAATTCATTTTTTTAGGCTATATTGGCTTAAATTTATGAACAATCGTTAAGAAGAACATGTGTTCTAAAACCTTTTTTAAACCCTCATGGCTCAGTTTTAAATAATATGTTTAATTTTTTGAGTTATTTGTTGAAAAAAAAAGATGATGTGAGATATTATTAGTCATATAATAACTTTATAACCTTAATATATTAAATTTTTATGGAAAATAATGGATAAAGGTGAAGGTACAAGCATCAGGGTTTTAAGTAAGCAAGAAAGACAGTCAGAAAAGATAATTAGAGTGGCTTAAGTGATTGGTTGAGAACATAAAATTATTATAATGATAATATTTAATATTAAATATATTAATTAAAAAATAATTATTTATTTATCCCTCATAAAACTAAATAAAATTGTAAAACAAAGACCTACAGGTGTTCAAAAATGAAATTATGCAAACTAAGAAACACCAAAAAGTGCATATTTTGAGTTTTATAAAATGAAAGCTCTTGAAATTTTACATGGAGGTATTTTTTTATATCATTTAATGTTTTAAAGTGGTTTAAATTACTTAATATATCTGATAATAGATAAAATTCTAATATACAAGTCTGATCATGAAGGGAATGAAGGTTTCTTCACTCTTCTGCTCACAAATGGAGTTGATAATGGGTGTTTTAGGTCCCTCCAATGGAAAAAATTTATTTGAGAGTTTGTATAATTAATTTAAATTTATTAATAAATTCTAATTAAATGGAAACCAATTTAAAATAGGCTCATCTCATTTTAAAACATCTCCAAGTCATCTCTAGGGCAGCAAGCAGACACTTTTTTGTGAATTTTTATTAGAGAGTTTGGTGAAGAGTTTTGGATATTTACAAAATTTTATAGGTATCACCCATTTAAAACTATAAAAAAAATCATAGGATGAGTGTTTGGTAAATATTTTAACTCATTTCAGACCCCCCAATCATAATCAAGGTTTTTTAACAAGAAGAGAGCACAAGAGAGCATAAAATAAAATTTATTGGAGTTGTACATGGAGTTTGAAGCTAAATGAAACCATGGTGATTATTATGAAATAATTTTTTTATCCTAATATATTTTAATTATTAATATACATCAAGTTTATGACTCTCACAGTGCATTCAAGAAGCTAGTTGAAATTGCACAAGATAGGCATATGGAAGAAGAATTAGTTTGGAAAGCCGCTTTGGTCATCATCAAGTGTACACTTATCAAAAATATTTAATGGATAATTAAACATACATATAATCTCATCTAGAACTATGGCACCTAATTTTTGACTAAATTTAGAAACTACATGTCAACAATAACAAGTCTTCAATTAACCCTACAAAAGTGGAGTTCTAAAATATGCAAAGGTGAATAAGTGGAGTTAAGTTCTTGATCAAATTTAGATCCCTATTTTTTGTCAATATATCCCTTTAAAAATGAAACATTCATCCAAATTATACTACTTTGGGTTATTTTTTGAAGAGACATGAGGCCAAACATGCATTCAATTTACATGCAAGATAGCTCAAGTTGAATTCCAGGTGTGAAGTCAAGATAAGTCCAATCAACTCAAAATTCAGGCAAGATAACTCAATTCAAACTCCAACTTAAAATTCAAGACAAGTAAAAATTAAATATTAATGTAATATCAAAAGGATTTAACTTAATATCAAGAGGAGTTTAATAAGAGTTGTAAGTTAAAAAGGAGTTAACTAAAGATAGCTAAAAATCTCTTCAAATTGAAGACTATTCAAACACATGAAAAAATATTTGACCTTTTTAAAACCTATTTATATATCCTACCATGCCATATTACAAGTAAAATAAGGTTTAAACTCTAAATTTACTACATTGGAATTTGATAAAATAATTTAGAAGATTGCATTGGAGTTAAAGTTGGAGTTGGAGTTCAGTCAAAGCAGGAGTGAACTAGGACTAGTAGGGACTCATCTAGAGTTTCTTCTCTTCTCTCTCTCTTCTTCATTTATATATGTACATTAATTTTTGAATTATTATGAGGATAATATACTTTTGTCTTACTGAAACTTTGCCAAAATTTTGTACTACCTCACTTTTGAATCAATAAAGCATTGAATTTTCCCTCCAACTTCAAGTTATTTGTGAAGTGTGTTTTTAATTCATTGATATAAATTAGTGAATAATTATTTTTTCATATATTTAAATATCAATATATCATCTTTATTAAATAAATAATAATTCTTATAGTTTGCATAAATTGTCTATATCAATATTTCTACCTAATTTGGAAGTGAATTCAACTAATAATCTTTCCTTCCAAGCTATTGTGAGTGTTTATTAAGACCTTTGTGTAAAATACTAATTCAAGATCCATTGTATGAGAATGAAGTGAATGTGTGAAATTTCTTTATATTCCAAAGTGTGTCAAGTATAGGCATAATTTACCTTAACATTGGTGCATCACCCCAATTTTTTGTTTTCCTTTCAATTTTTAGCTTTAGCATTGCTCCTATCCTTTTCTTAGTCAAGAAAGCACATAATTAAAGAGTTTAGAGATAAATAGGCAAGTGTACCAAAGGGTATTGACACTTAATCTAGATATTATATCCAATTATAATGTCATACACATTGGAGAGTTTATATTATATCAATATAAGTGAGAACATGCACACATTCTCAACAGGGTATACTTGAGTGATAATAATTTATGGCACACCCAGTGGGACACAAATTGAAGCAAAAAAAAGACTTTTTCAGCAACAAGAGCTACCATTTTCATGCCTAAAGTCACTATAATTTATATAATTATAGGTATACCACTTGAATTTATTGAATTATATGATCATTCTAACATAAGAATGGTTTTGACAATAAGTCCATATTTAACAAGACTATGTCAGTCACCAAATCAACCTATTGTACAAACCACTTCAAGTTTAAATCCTATTATTCACATGGTTATCTTAACCAAACAAGTATTTGAACCTTTAAATGATGGAATCCTTCTAAATTTGACCTAATATTGTTATATTCTAGCCTCAACCCTCAAAATTTTACCATATTTTATAGGTGAAGATCAAACTATACCCATATAACATATCAAAGATGTAGCCAATTTATGTTCCTTCCACCAAGTTACCCAAGAAAATGTTTTCATATATTTAATTACTACATCCTTTAAGGTAAAAACATTACAATGATATATTAACATTCCCTTAAACTCCATATCCTCTTGGAATGATCTAGGTGAACCATTATGTAGGCAATTTGAAGATAAATCAAACCATCTATCCCTTGTTGATTAGCTCACGACCATCAAGAGAACACCCCATGAATTCATGACCAATTTCAATATAAAATTCCATAATACATGGAATATGATATCTCCTATGATAAGGCCATATCTTAAATACTCTTTCTTATACTTTTTATGATCCTTAAATTCTGATATTTTAGTTATGATTCAGTCTATGAGTGGTAAGACACTTCCAAATGTCTGAGGTTACCATTAGAGTTGAAAATAGTCTAATTAAAATTGGCAAACTTATACCTAGACCTGAAAATCCAATTTTCCATAATTTAATCCTACTATACCTCCTCAATAATAATAAATAGCCTTAATTTTAGCCCCTCAAAATCAAGTTCAAGCTCCTCATAGTCAATTGATTGAACTACTAAAGGAGGGAACTAGCCCTTCATTAGGAGATTCTCTACATCATAAGGTTGCCCAAAAATTGAAGAGTTTACATTGTATCAACATGAGTAATAATATTCACAATTTATTTTTAGGGTTAAATTTTGAGTGATAACAATTTTTGGCATGCCCGATGGGACCATAACATAGAAGATTGCTAAGAATGTTGACAATTTTTCCACCATTGGTCAAAGTTGCTTATGTTTAGCATTTCAAGAAAACTCCATTCATTTAGTGATTATTAAAAAATGTTTAAAAAAATTAATAAAACTATAATAAATAAAAAATCATTCTCATCAATAATTCACAAGTCTAAATTTTGACAGAGGTTTCTTTTATTCCTCTACCTAGCTATTTGCAAGTTAGTGAAAGTAATTTTTAGATGTTCAGTACATGAAGGTGAAGAGGATTTAGATAAAATAGTAATATTTGGAGTTTTTTACCCATATTAAATAAATATTACATGAATTGTTTTCAATTTATAATGTTTTAAATTTATGAACAATCGTTAAGAAGAATAGGTGCTCTAAAACCCTGCTTAAACCCTCATAGATCAGTTTTAAGCAGTATGTTTGTATTTTTTTATTTCTTTGTTGAAAAAATAAAGAGGTTTGATATATTATGTAGAATATAATACATTTTTACACCTTCCTAAATCAAAAATTTATGTAAAATAATGGATAAAGGCAAAGGTATAAGCATCAGGGTTTTAAGCAATCAAGAGAGACAATTAAAAAATGCATTTTTTAGTGGCTTAAATGATTGGTTGAGAACATAAGATTATTTTAGTGATAATATGTATTATTAAATGTATTAATTAAAAAATAATTAGGTATTAATCCCTCATAAAACTTAATAAAATGGTAAAACATAGACCTATAGGTGTTCAAAAATGAAATTGTGCAAACTAGAAAACACCAAAAAGTACATATTTTAAGTTTTATTGAATGAAAAATATTGAAATTTGAATCAGAGGTATATTTTTATTTAATTTAATATTTAAATTTTTTTCAAAGTCATTATTTTACCTTATTAGATATAAAATGCCAATATACAAGTCAGATCATGAAGGGAATGAAGGTTTCTTCACTCTTTTGCTCACAAATGGAGTTAGAAATGGAAGTTTCAGGTCCCTCCAATGTAAAAAATTAGTTTTAGAGTGTGTATAATTCATCTTAAGGTCTGAATATATTTTAATGTAATTAAAAATAATTCAAAATAGGCTCATATCATTGAAAAATGTCTTCAAGTCATCCCCAGGGAAACAAACAAGCACTTTTTGTGAATTTTTCTTAGGGAGTTTGGTGAAGAGTTTTGGAGATTTAAAAAAAATTCAAGGTATGAAAAATTTAAACCTATAAAACAAGAATAAGAGTGTATTTTTATGCCTATAAATAATTTTATACCCCCTAATCCAAATCAGGCTTTTTTGAAAACAAGAGAATACAAGACAACATAAAATAGCATTTGTTAGAGTTGTACATGGAGTTTGGAACTAATTTTTTTTTAAAGGTCTATGAAACTATGGTAATTATGTTAAAATAATATTTTTTCTCCTTATATATTTGAATTATGAATATCCACATAGTTTTTGACTCTCACAGTGCATTCAAGAAGCTTATCAAAGTTGCACAAGATAGGCATATAGAAGAAGAATGAGTTTGGAAAGCTACTTTGGTCATCATCAAGTGCTCACTTATCAAGAATATTAGTATATAGTAAAAAATACACATTATCCCATACATATAATTGTGTCACCCTATTTTGGACTAAATTTAGTAACTATATGTCAACAACAAGAAGTCTTCAATTAGCCCTACAAAAGCAGATTTCTAAAAATGCAAAGGTAAATAAGTGGAGTTAAGGTCTTGATAAAATTTAGAGACATATTTTTAGGAAAGGTATCCATTTGAAAAGGAAACATCCATCCCAATTCTACTATGCCCCCTTTTAGTCTATTTTTGGAAGAGACATGAGGCCAAGCATGTATTGAAGTTACATGCAAGATAGCTCAAGTTGAACTCTAGGTGTGAAGTCATGATAAGTATAGTGAAGTATGTATGCAAGTTTCATGAAATAAAGCTAAAGTAAAATTTCAAGTTTCATTTAAGAAAAATCAAGTCAAACTCCAAGTTAAAATTCAATATAAGTCAAGTTAAACTCCAAGATACAAATAGAGGTAACTGAAATAAAACTTCAAGATGCATTCAAGATCAAAAGGAGTTAACTGAAGATAGTCAAATATATCTTCAAGTTGAAGACTATTCAAACACATGCAATAACCTTTGACTTTTTTCAAACCTTTTTCTCTCTCCTAAAATACCATATTCCAAGAAAATAAGGTTTAAACTCCAAATTTACTACGTTGAAATTTGGGTAAACAATTTGGAATATTGGGTTGGAGTTGAAGTTGGAGTTCATTTGAAGGAGTGAACTAGGACTAGCAAGGACTCATCTGGAGCTTCTTGTCTTCTTTGTATCTTCTTATTTTCTATGTGTACATTAATTTTTGAATTATTATGGAGAGATTATTCTTTTGGCTTACTAAAACTCTACCAAAATTTTTGTACTACCTCATCTTTGAATCAATAAAGAGCTGAATTTTTCCTTCAACTTCACGTTGTTCGTGAAGTGTGTTCTTAATTCATTGATATAACTTAGTGAATGATTATTTTTTCTATGTTTATATCTAAATATATCACATTTATTTAGAAAATAATAATTATTACATGTCACATAAAGTTTCTAAGTCTTATTTCTACCTAATATGGAAGTGATATCAACTATTGTTCTTTCCTTCGAAGCTAGTGTGAGTGTCTGTCAATACCTTTGTGTGTAATACTAATTCAAGAGAAATTGAATGAGAATAAATTAAATGTGTACAAGCTATTTGTATTCCAAATTATGTAAAATATAGGCATGATTGACCTTAATATGGGTGAATCATTCTAATTTTTAGTTTTCCTTTCCATTTTTAGATTTAGAATTACTCTTTCTACCCTTTTCCTAGTAAAAAAAGTACAACACTAGAGAATTTAGAGATAAGTAGGTAAGTGTACCAAATGGAACCATAAATTACTATATATATTATCTCCATTATAATTTTACACACCTTTGAGAGTTTCTATTGTATCAATGGAAGTGAGAATGAATAGGCACACATTCTCAATAGGGTGCACTTCTTAGTGATAACACTCACCACCATTATATGTCCATAAAACCTTAATAAATTTATCATATTATTTTTTCAAAAGATCCTTAATGTCTCAATTTTTTTTCAAAAAATTAGACTTATATCTAAGGAATTAGACCCATGTATACCTTGATAAATCATTAATGAAGGTGAGAACATAATTAGCCTGAGTGAAAGATGGTTTAAAGAATGCCCCAAATACATCACTATGTATTAAATCCAATTCTTATATATCCCTACTTTATTTACCATTGTTATATTTATATTTAGGATGTTTATAAATGGTAAAACCATAAAAAATACCCCTAGAGAAATGAACACAAGGCAAACCTATGATCACATCTTGCTTATTGAGTTATTCCAAATAATGATAGTTAAGGTGGCCAAATCACTCATGTCATAGTTTTTTTACCTTAACTTTGTGTGTAAGTAATGAAATAGGAGAAATTTAAGTGAAAAGTGTGATAAGTTTTATAATTTATCTTGGATATATCCCATTCCCACTACCATCATATATTCAATATGCAACTTTTTGATGACTACAAAATTTGGAGAGAATTCAACTCTCATGCCCTTATCGATGTGAGTGATTTGGTACACTAATATAAGATTGGTTTAAAGTGAGGGAAAACATATAAAATTTGTGAATTTTCCTTAATTCACTTCAATATACCCTCTCTTTAGAACTATTGCTAGAGTGTCATCACCCAATGTGATAGAATAGATGTTACATGGTTTTAAGGAAGTGAATTAAACCTATGAAGAACCCATGTGATGTGAAACACTTGATTTAATAACCCAAGATGAATTAAGATATATGAAACATATCCTTGACCTTAAATTTATATTTACCATTTTACTTTGCCTTATAATAATATGGAGATGATGAATTCTATCTGATAGACTCAAGAAAACCTATGCCATTCTTTTCTAGAATATGAGTTATGCAGTCAATATATTTATTCATACACTTGTGTTCATCATGCCCATTTTTATTGAAATAGGAATAGGGACACTTAACCTTATATTTTGTATGTTTAAATTCAAAATATGAGGTTTTAGTAGTAGTTTTAGAAGAGACAATTTTTGTTCCTTATTCTTCTCTTGATCTTTTTTGGTTCTATTTCTTCTCCTTATTGTTTGAAGCCTTTTGTTTCCCATTCCAAATGATTAGAGTTTATGGTTTTAAAGACTTAAATGTTCCCATATGAATTAAATAATAGTTATCCTAATTCAAGTCAGCAACAAAATCATCTAAAGAGGGCATTTTCCATGTGGTTCCAAGATCTCTTTTGGTATCATGAAAAGTAGAGATGAATACCAAGTATTCTATCCCCAATTGAGAGAGTATAGAAAAAACCAATTCATAATACTTATTATTTATTCCAAATTACTTTAAATACAATATCAAAGGCTTATACTTAGTGAAAAAATCTTGTAGGATGTTAAAATTGCTAGGCCTCAAACTAATGAGTTCATTGTCCAATTCATGACCTACCATCACATATAGTTTCCTAAAGAGATTTTCCAAAGTGGCACATAATTAATATTTTTTATAGATCAAACATGAAATATTAAATTAGGAGACACAAAAATATAAAAGCTTAATCACAATGGTTAAATCATTTAAATTTTTTTGCATTGGTATTTGGTTTAGTCTCAGTGCCCATAGTTATGCAATGTAAACCCTTGCTCCTCAGAATGATTTGCATTTTAGATTTCCATTCAAAATAGTTAAAGGGAATGAGAGGAATTATAAAAATGTAATACATAATACATAGTCAAATTTATTGTTTTATAAATGAAAATATAGATTGAACATAATTAAAAAATAGACACACAACATTCCCCCCAAAACTATTTCAAATCAACCACCTAGATTTTGGCATTTTATAATTTTAGTGTGATTACAATATAAATGGTTCCAATGGAATGAACACAAAAAACAATCATTTTTGAAAAAAATGACACTTAAATTCAAGTTCACTATCAAAATTTATTATAAATTTTTATTTTATACCTTTAATGGCTCATTTTAAATGTTTGCACAAAAAAATTAAATGTACTTTTATTAAAAAACTAGTTTCAATAATTTTAGGGTTGGGAAAATGTGTGTTATAATTATGCTACCACCTAACTATACCATGTGTGATTCACATGCATCGAGTGTGGCTAAAGTTCTAATTTTTGGGGATTTTAGGGGGGCTAGTTTTAGCCCCCTTGCCATAACTGAAGGTTATTCCAGTAAGGCCATTAGCTTGAGCCAAAGATTTAGAAAAAAAATGAAGTTATTTTGAAACATGTATGACTACCATTATACATAGTCTATAAAAATATAGATGTGGAACACAAATGTGGAGAGAGGAAGTGCCAAAAAATAAGCTAGAATGCTAAGATGCCCATGCCATAGTCCATATACCACCACAAATCCTTTGCTAGGTTTTTATGATCTGGAAAACACTTTGAGATCATGTATGGATCTAGAGAATAACCAAGAACATATTTATCTTAGAAATAATAAAAATACCTGATATATACTAATCCTTCAATCTCCACCAAAAATTCCCAATAAATGGATATGAAAAAACTAGTTTTATTTGTAAATAATGAAATCTCATGATTAAAAAAAACTAACAATAAAACCAAACCTAGTTTTTTTTGTAAACAATGAAATATCATGATTAAAAAAAAGAAACAAAAAAAATATATACAAATGAATTCCATAATAGTTTTGATACTATATCATGGATTACACCAAAATATTTGGATCTAGTTGATGCACTAACTCAATGCAAACATGATTCAATCAAGTGCACAATGTAACTATAAGCTTATTACAATAAAATAAAATAGAATATTGTAATGCAAGTAATCAAAATATAAGCCAACATGCTCAGTTGAAATAGATCACAAGTGAATATGTACATATAAGAGACTAAATGTCTACTCCTCCATGAAAATTGGTCAATGACCTAAGAATAGAAAGTAACTTTGCATACCCAAAATAACTAGTTAAAGAGTAAATCCCACTACTTAATAATGGAATTCAAGTGTAACTCCATATGATAAAGTAAACCTAAGCAATCTAAATCCACAAGTGTAGGAAAAACCATGTGAAGGAATAATCCATAATAAGTAAATACATGGAAAATAATATCCTACACAAATAATCTCTTCTATTTTTGCTTTATTCCTGGATTTGATTCCATTTATAGATTCTTGTTCCTTTTTAGTAGTAAAATTAATATACATCTTTGAATTATTTGCATGATTATTTCCAATATATCCCAATATTTTTCTCTAATTGTGAATAAATCAGGAGATATGATGAATGATGCCTTGTGCATATTTTCCAACCCTTTGAACATGATAACCAGAGTGTTGTAGATAGTGTTGTCCAAAACCATATTGTTTTGAAAGATGAGTATTATTATTGAGAGGTAGATTTGTATCATGTTCTTGGTCTAATTGTGCCTTTGGTATCCATTTTTTTTTCTTTTTTAACTTGTGTTTTAGAAATTCACTCATAAGGTAAGTGGATTTATTGATTAATGTATCATTGATAGACATCACTATACATGAGACTTTGTATTTTGGTCTTTAAGGCAAAATAACAATTTGTATGATTCCTATGCATTTTATGATATGCACAATAATATTTTGACCTTATAAGAGGATGTAAAAGAGGAGATTTGATCAATTTTTTTCTAATCATGTCCCTTAGAATCTCAATCAAACCCTTATTATCCTTTTACATATTTTTTGAATCACTTGTTGGAGATGATGTTTCTATTATATTTCAATTTTCATATGAAAACTTATTGGGTAAAACATTGGTAGATAACAATATAAATGCATGAATAACACTAGCACATTATGACTTTTTGGCATATGTTATCTAATTTTCTGATAATGTGATATTTGAACTAAAATAATGATTTTACTTTTGTAACTCTTTTATTAACTTGTTCATAGTAATTATTTTATCCTTGAGGGTTTCACAAGCACAAACCCTAGTTATTTTAGATTGAATATGCATACACACACCATCTATAGTGGATATGGGATATGGAGGGGTTTTAGAAAGGATAGGTACAATAAGATGGGCCACCTTACCCCTTGGCATAGTGATAGCATGGACTTGGTGAGAGCGATATTAGATATCACCCTATTTAGGATTAGGAAGATGGAGAGATTCATTTTTAGCCATTTTGACTATTCTAAAGGCTAAGATAAGAATAGGTAAAGATATACATATAAATGTTAACAAATATTCCAACATGATAAGGAAATAAACATTAAATTTGAAACCCTAAGGAGATTTTTTTAAGGAGGAACCCTATAGAAAACTAGGGCTTGCAATGTTAAACAATAAGCAAGTTCACTGGATGTTTCAATCAAATGGGTCTTTACACAAATACCCAATAAAAATAAAACCTTGAATGTATTAATGTAGTATTTAGATATAAATAGTGTAATATAATATTTGCAATGAATTCATTCAACCATGTGTAATAAATATAACATTATTTATACAACTATGTGGTTAAGGGTTAGAAGAAAGCATATCTTATTTGTTATTTGGTTATAAACTATCACTATTGCTTATCTTCCTTTGAGTCATGCAACTTAACTTTTTGTCTATTATTTCATGTTTTTGAGTTTTTTTCTTACCTAGAAACTAACATCAAAATCCAGACACTAATGTCAAAATTATTGTCCTACTATGGATGTTTATGTCTTACCCAAAAAATAAATTCTTTTCTAAAAATTCCACCTAGGCCTTTCTAAGTTTTCTATCACCTTTTAGATCATGCTTTTAGATCACATGCATAGGCTCTTGATATAAGAATATATCTCAAAACCTAGATCATCCTCTTAGGTCTTATCACCTTGAAAAAAATGGGTTAGTGTGCTCATGAATTCCAGATGACCTCAAGGACCCCTATGTCAATGAGTGTTTCCTACATATCCAATACTCAGAAGAGGGCCTCAAATGTATGTAGTTCTTCTTAATGTGTTAGATTGTGTGTGAAAAATGGTGTAGAATGTTATATGCAAGTACATATAGTGATCTAGCTTATAACTTAAAAAACATGGCTCATGGGATGCTCTTTGAATGATTCAAACCTATAATATGACTGCTCCTATGACTAATATAAAAATAGGAAAGAATAAGGAATACTAACTTAGTTATGAAATTGATTTTTAATAGTGTGGTTTAAGCTTGAGAGGAGCCTTATAGATGAATAATGAGTAGTATTTTATTAGGATTTATACCATATGTTTTGCTAATTTACTTATGTAAAGATTAAATAAACACAATAGGCCAACCCATATATATCAAAATACTTGTAAATTTGAGTGTTTAGAAGGCACAAACACTTGTGTTAGAGAATGGAAAATAATGTCAATGTTAATACCCAAGTTTGAATGCAACTATCTAGGAACATAAAAAGTTGTTAGAGCTTTGTAACTAATATTGAAGGATATATATTAGTGTTTAATCATACTATGGGCTATATGTGATCTGGGTAATCATAATAATAGGGTCAGACTACAAGATAAGCATTTAGGCCCAATGATATGGCAAACACAATCCTATCGACTATAAGGAAGGTAGAACTAAAGGGTAGAGCCTTGAGTGATATTTTTCAAGCGTACAAGACTATTTTAACATATAAATATAAATTTAAGCATTTACACATATGTAAATAGTGTAATCTAGTAATCATGTCATGCTCAACTCTTGATTTTAGATTTTATTTAATATTTGAATGTTTTTTGTATTTTTTTATTTTTATTTTTGGAATTTTTAATAATTATGGAAAATATAACCAATAATCCTATCAATGTGAGGATTATGGAAAGTGCACGTATCATGTGGTGGAGGTGTCCTCTATCATGGATCGAAAGAACCAACCATGGGTGGGTTAGGATTTGATAAGGCTTCATATGGTGTACCATATATATCATGATAAATACTCATATAAATTAGTGTAATATAGCTAACTTTAGATGGATGGGGACTGTATAGAGTCCTCTATATAGTAGAAGGATGGTTCACTACTTGTGGTCATTGTGAAACATAATGAATTACCTATGGTTCTAATTGAGTATGTACTATAGGATATTTCAAACTCTATGGTCATCGAGTAAATCTTTGATGTGATTAAAACTAAATAGTTTGATATATAGATAGATTATATATATGTGTAGTAATCATCTATGTATACTTATCTTGAATAGGTGTGTCAAACATATCTGAAAAAAGATCCTAATTATATGTATCAACCATCTCTAAATAATGATCTTAAATATGTATATAAACCATATTTTAATAATGATCTTGAATATGTGTATCAATCAAATGTAGTGGTGGTGGGGGTGGAAGAGGAGATCTTAGTAGCTATAAAAGATAATCATATCATACACCTAGACCTATGACTACCCTATTACAATGTATGTAATTTAGGCATATGTAAACTATAAAGGGAATTACATGAAGTCTTTACATCAAAATTCATACTAAAAACATGTTTTATACACCATTACTATATATAACTAGGAATAGTGTGGATAAAATGGTTGAGCCTACATGAAGAGGTAACACTATGTATCGCAAAATTATTATTATTAATCCATAGATTCCATTAACTAATTTTGATGTATCTTGTAAATATTTTCATATGTACGTAAGGGAGTGAAGAAGTTCCATCATGAAAATGTTCTCATTTGAAACATTTTCAATCATAATAATGTGCATGGTTGGTTCATCGATGTCATATCATATGAATAGTACTTTAAAATATGAATTATCATCAACTATCTCATTAGCATTGAATGTGATCATGGGCCCTTGGGGTGAAAATATCACTATGTATATCAATGATATTATATAGTAGATGGTCATATGCCATTAGTGCAGGATTTTGTGATCATAAGAATCTAAGAGGGGAGTTAGTATAGTGTTAGTATGATAAAAACCAAATGAAAACACACTATGAAAATAACACCTCAACACTAGTTACTCAAGTAGTAAGAGAACAATGCAAGTAACTAATAATGTAAGACAAAAAAAGTATCATTTACCTTCCTTGAGAGTAAGAGTTATATGTTGACCATAGAGGAATGTGCTCAGTCATGTACTCAAAGAGTATTTGACAATGTTGCTTCTTGCATCATCTCTCCTTATCACCTTGGAAATGTTTGTCTTGGATTTGGATTCAGCTTTGATGTAGTAATATATCAATATTTGTGCATTATAACCTTATAATAATTCTTTGTCTCTCAATAATTGAACATTATAACTTTGTCTTGAGAGATTGTTTTAGAATAGTCTTATCACTTCTATTTATAAGTTTTCCACTAACTATAACCTACGTGAAGTTAGGTTAGATTTAACTATGGTTAGGTTTAATTTAACTCTAGTTGAGTTAAAGAGGGGATAATAAATTAATATTTTGGATAGAGATCACATTTATTAAGCATGACTCTCCATTTCTAAATTTAAGGCTTTAATGGAGATATTTTCAATTCTTTGACTTTGAGGATTATGATATCATCATGACCTCAATTTTATTAAAATTTACTTTTTTACAATTTTTTTCCACTAATTACACATGGAAATTTCACTTAATAATTTAATTTTATTTGATTAGTTAATTTATTCTGCTTAGCATTTTTGCACTTTAAGAATTACTTAAGTTCCCTACTTAATAGGTCCAAAGGCCAATCTATCAATTTGCTAGGTCACAACTTGACTAGAGATGAATCCATGAGAGGTTACTATTGTGTACAAGAGAATACCCAAAATAGGTATGCCTTAACATTATTTTGGGTACTAATATCTAATGTACAAATGAAATTGGGACATTTAGTGATTCTTAAGCTTAATGTGCACTATTTAGTAGAAACCAATTTGAAGTCTAGTTGGAACATAGTCGTGGACAAAATGAGGTGTCTATAGTTTGCCTTTGTTTGGGAAGATGTTACAAGATTCATTCATAGTAACATATTCTCAAAGAATAAAAAAGTTATTAATACTTTGGCTAAGAAGAAAATCCATGTAATGATGGAATGATGCTCCAAAAAAGTTTGGGAAGCCTATGATGCCCCTTCGAGGGAGTGGTTGACACATACGATAGATGGATGATACCTTGAAAATAAGAAAGAAAAAGAATGAAATTAACCCATGGATGACATTTATCCAATTAAGATAATGCTTGCATGCATTGATTTAAGAGTATTGATTTTCCTAAAGGTAATTGTAATCAATAATTAGGGTTGAGACATTGATTATCCCAAAGGTAGTTATAATTAGATCCAAAGGTATGTACCCTAGTAGAATGGATGAGTTGAAATAATGATTTTCCTAAAGGTGGTTATAATAACTAAGATGACCTGGATTGAATAATGATTTTTTCTTAGTAGGGCAGATTTAATCATGATAAAATGGTTGTGCCCCAGTAGGGTAAGTTATTAAGCATAACTAAAATATATAACCTATCACACAAATTAAATATGAGCAAGTGCAAACATAGATGTGATGGTTTAATGACTAAAGAAGACACAAAAAACTAGGTACATGCAGATGTGTAAAGTGATGAAAGAGATGATTGGAAGAAAAAAGGTGGCTAAGATAACTCAAGATATGTCATGTATCTAAGTGCTAACTGCATAGTCTAAATAGACCTTAGGCTAATGTAGCTCACTAGAAATAGGAGAAAATGGAATGAGGAATAGAATAGAATAATAATAATTGATTGATGTGAATGATTTAGTTGTACCTTCTAATGTAAAAATGCTCATCCTTATTAACATTCATACAACCAAAATGGTTAATGAGTTTAGTTGATCAAGGAGGCTGGGAGGATTTACCAAAGTAAATAAATAGATGTTTCTATGGAGATATTACTTTTAATCTCCACTAAACTAATTTTTGTTGCACCATGATATAAAACACCACAATGACCTAACCATAATGTGCATAAGGACTGACTCTCAATCTAATAAATAATAAAAAATAATGCACCAATCATAAAAACCATGATGATAATGTTGACATATGAATATGGATGGACTCAAGTACAATGCATAAGGAAACACCCAATGAATGCATATACATTGAGTCAAGGCACAATAATGAAAGTAAATAAAAAGGCAAACATAAAATAAATAACTAAGCAACTAAACATACAAAAAGCTTGAAAATAAAAGCAATACAAAGTATCTTATCATTAACCAAGTCAAAACCTATGTGTGAAGGCTCAATGGAATGATAAATATATGGTGCCTCTAAATAAGGCTATATTCAAGGGAATAACATGTGGGGATAATATATCTCAGTATAAATTGCATGATTTGGTGTTGCCCCAATAGGGTGAAAGCTATGAGGTTATCCTAAAAATGCAAATTGGATGGTGCCCCTAAGCAAAGATACATGCAAAGGGAAGTTACACCCTCAATGGATATGGAATAGATTGGAAACAACAATGGATTTTTCCACAATAGGGTGGATCAAGGATGGATAACTAGGATTAGATATGACAAATGTTTTTGGATTTTCTTAGGGCTTAATATCCCCCTAGGATATTGTAAGCCAATTTTTCTAATTTTTAGGATTTTGAATTTTTTTGAATGTTTTTCAAATTTTTGGGGTATCTTAACTCATTAGAGATTGATAAGATACCACTCATAAAATGGTGAGAGCATTGTCTTAGGTTACTTTGAAAACAATGAGAGTGTTATACAAACCTATAAGAATAAAAAATCCAAGAAAATGGTGAATGAAATAAATCACCAAGAATGGCAAAGATGACTCCAAATACAATAGGTAATTCGAAGCTACCTACATAGTCCCATAGACATAGGGTCCAACATGGACTTCAGGCCAAATGTAGTTCACCCAGGAATGGGATGAGACATTATAAAAAAATGAACTAGGCAAATATAAATAGTCATGATGAAAGCCATGAGAATACTTTAGTTATATTGGTCGATTAAGAGATGCATGTCCTAAGTGGCATGGATATAATCTAAATGGCCTAGGATACAACCACGTTTTAAAGATTTTATAAGTATCTTAACTCAATCAAGAATCACAAAATTATGAGAACATGACGTAGGGTGTGTGTAATGCATCTATTTCAAATGCACAATGCACACAATGGTTACTTACAAAATGATGAGAGTGTTTAGTAAAATTACTCACGAAATGGCAATGGAATTAGAAAAGGGGTGACCAAGCTAACCTCAATGTAAATTGAACATTGCCTACATAGTCTTGAAGGACCTCAAGTCAATCTAGTTTGAAGGTATGGAAAAGTATGAAAGGATTGTAAGGTGAGGCAAAATACAAGGCAAGTCACATGGAAAGGTATGAAATAATGGTAAGGTGAATAGAAAATGGAAAAGACAAGGTAAATGAAAAGGTAAGGCAAATGGAAAGGCAAGGTAAATGGAAAGGTAAGGCAAATGGAAAGGCAAGGAAAAAGAAAGATGAGGTAAATGGAAAGATAAGGTAAATGGAAATTCAAGGCAAATGGTTCTATTATTATTACTAATGTGGATATGCTCATCCTAATCAGCATATGATATAACTAAAATAGTCAATTATGTAAATTACTAGCCCACACCCCTTATGAATAGTTGCTCTATCAAGAACTTGCTACTGATTTAGACTTCAATAATGTTATTTTGATATTCATTGGTCATTGATTATATTTCCTCAAAACTTTGAGACAAGATGTTTTCATAGCATATGTAAAGGAAAGTGCATCCAAGGATGGTAAATAAGGATAAATATTGGTTTAAAGGTCTGATTTGGCAATGGAGAAATGGATAAATAATGGATTGTATAATGGTTGGTCAATAAATGAAGATTGAGATTCTTAGGCACACATAATGTTGATGATTCTAGATTTAACATAATTTTGGTTGTGATAGGGATGAAGACTTTTGAATATTCTCTTGATAAGACCACCATATTTTTCTATTATTTGGGCCTAAGAGTAACTACCATATGATAATGTTGTAGATTGGAAGTTATATTGATGTTATCTTTAATAATGTCTTCATCAGGCATTAAATAACTATTGTGATCATCTATTGGCACCTAAAATAAGTTTTCACCAATAAAGTTGTCTTTATTGTCCCATAACACCTTTGAGAAGGTTTCACTAAGAACATTGACTTTTTACTTTGATTGTCTTCTAGTGTCTCAAACAAGGTTTCACTAAAAGATGTTGCATTTGGACTTTGATTTCCCCATGGCACCTCTAAAAAAGTGTCACTAGGATATTGTTCTTATTCTACATGAATGTGGTCTTGGTTCCCCTAATATTATACAATTGATATGTCACCATGGATGAAATTTAACAAGGTGTGAGTCTATCAGTCCCAATCAACATTTTTGGGAGGTGGAATGCCAATATAATGGCTATGTTGATTGGTGTTGGCATGTGGAATGATAATGGAATGAGAAGAGGCAACACAATACTCATATAAGATAATAGGATAACTTGTGTTGATGCTAAAGTAATCATCCTAAAAACCATGTTAGGATCACAAATGTATTCAAATTGATCTGCAAGGCATGTGTAACCAATGTCATAACATCCTTAACTATACTTAGATTCTGAATCTAAGTCTGACTCAAGGGACTTTGAGTCTGATGTTGATTCTACTTATGATGCTAAATTTGATATCAGTTCAAAAATATAACCTAACTTGAATGTTGATTTTTCATCTAGTGTGGCAACAAAGATGTTATGTTGAATGCTTGGTATTGGAGGAGTAATGTCCTAGGTTTGAACAATGGAATCTTCAAAAATATGCTTAGCTAAGAAGGATGTCATAAATATTGTCTTGTCAAAAGGAGGCTTCTCAACAAATGAGAAATGGTCAACATGCAAATCCATAAAGAGTAGCTTGTTAAAGTGAGGCTCCTTAAAAATAGGGTAATGGTCAAAATAATGATTTTCCCAAAGATGATTAAATCATTAGGGGGTGACTAAAAAAATATTGGATTTTCAAAGTGAGACTCCTCAACCAAAGTGAAAGGTTTAAAGGGTGTTCCAACATAGGTTAACTCATCAAAAATAGGTGTTTCAATAAAAACATCTTGGATGGTTTGGTTATCTTGGCCTTGGCTTACACTTGGTTATAAAATATCATATTTGGACACATCTTGGTCTTTGAAAGACATATCTTAGAGATGTGATGATTGGCTCTATTATGGTTTGAAGACTGGTTTGGATTTTATAAAGTGGGAAAAATAATTAATGGATGAAGAATAATCCATGGTTCAATAGTGATCCCTTTATAAATAGGGTCATCAAATATGGGCTTAATAAAGGATAGCTATGGGTTCAGGATGGTAACTACAATCTGTCTAGTCATAATTGCATAACTTTGTTAGGATAATGAACCACTAAATTTGGAAGGGCCTAGAATGATAATGAAAGGGCATTGGGAAGATTGGTTATGAATGTGAGATAAAGGATGAGGGCTTATAATATTAATCTTTGGGAAATACATAAATTGGTTATTAATGTAAGCTAAAGGACAAGGGCCTCGAATGGTAATCCTTGGGTATTGCATATTTTGGTTGTTAGCATAGGCCAAAGGATGAGGGACTCGAATGGTAATCCTTGGGCATTGTGGAGATTGGTTTCTAGTGTAGGCCAAAAGAGGATTACCATCATAAACAGGGGGTTAGTTACCATTATCATTGAAAGAGAAAACTCAATAATTTAATTACCCCAAAGAAGGGTGATCTTGGCATATGATAATCAACATGGTTAGGTTTGGAAATTATTCCAAAGAGGGTGGTCTTGTTCTAAGAAAATGGTATTGAACATGGTCCATAGAACTTGACATTGGTCTAGGAAAAGTGACATTAGTCTTGAAAACAAACTTGAGCTAGGCATTTAAAAATAAACTCAACCGAGGCATGTTCATATCTATTACTAAGTCTCATGAAAACAAAAGGTCTATGATTCACAAAACACTTCAAACATAGTCTAAAAATATTGGTTGATGCTTGGATGTCTTAAAAATTAGTCTACATGGAAAACATGATCTATTACTACAAATGGTTTAAACTTGGCCTAGAATGGAGCTCTTCTTGAAAACTATCAATGGTAAATTTGATCTCAAATATCACCAAGATTCTATGGTTTTTCACAAAAATAGTTAAATAAAAGGCAAAGTTTGAGTTTGTCTTCACAAAGTGTTTCAAACAAATATAATCTAAGTCTAAAATTAAACAATGCTATGTATTTGGTAAGAAGGAACAAATCTAGACTTTAAAACAAACTAGATCCAATAACTCTATGGAAATGTTAGATCTTTGGTAAGAAGGCATAAAACTAGACTTTTAAAATAAACTAGGTCAAGGTAAATACTTGTAATTTATCTAACTCTAAAGAAAATAGTTTGAAACAATTTGACTCAATCTTGGCACATAGATTTTAAAATAAACTTGACCTTGGTATGCAACATTCACTCTACGCACATGCCTAAAACTAATTGGGAAAATCAATCTCAAGTAATCAAAATAAAAGCAATGAGTAAAGCATTTAATCCCAAATAATAATAAAGTCTCCAAATTAAACTAAATGTGCTTAGAGTTTTACTTAAAAAGTGAGTTTTGACCTTAGTTTAAGGAAATAAATAGACTCGAGGCACACAAAAATAAACCACTTCCTAAATCTAGGCAAGAGGGTCTTTAATGCAAACAAGGAATTAGTCCAAGTTATACAATTCAAAAGTAGGAGGTAAACACCTGAGCCAAAATTAAGCAGTACTGAGTTTTAGATCGATCAATTTTGAATCTAGACTTTGAAAAACAAATTTTGAACTTGGTTTAAAATAATTGGATTTTTCAAATGAATAACATCCTAGACCCAAATGGATAGCATAATGACATCATTTTTAGACCAAAGGTACACATTATTTAGAACTTGGTTAAAAATAAGGTAATGTTTTTGGAATAACATGAGAAGTGTAATGATGCTCTTTCAACCAAATGACATGAAAATGGTTTTGGATTGAAAAAACCCAAGGTAAATGTTTGGGATGAAATGAGCAATGTAATAATGCCATGTTTAAACAAGTGACACAAACAAATGTTTTTGGGATAAAAATTCTAAGGTAAAAGTGTGACACCAAATGGGCAAAATAATAACTCTCAGGTGAAAGTGTGATAAAAACATGTGATGTATATGACTCATTTTGAATAAACAAACAATTTCTAGTCTCAAAACATGCATGTAAATCAACAAAAAATATAAAAAATAGAAATGGCCCATCTTATCCCTATAACTAACATGGGTGTGCATAGATTCTATCAAAATTTCCATTGATATACCAATACTTGTGAGGAATTAAGTGTTAATACAAAAATCAAAGAGTTTTAGGTATATTTTTTATGACCCCCTCTATCTCTTAAGCATTACTATGTGGCATGAACTTAGAGTGAAGAGCACTCAACATTTGGGGAAAAATTCTATAGTAAGTGGGGTTGACTAACACAAGAGCACAATCATGTCAATTAGGTTCATACCTATTAATTTACTATGAAAGCATCTATTCCTTTGCATAACAACTCTAACCATGTAATATTTATTAGAGTTTGATGTTTAGTAAGACCTAACCTAAGTTTTCATTAAGATGGGATAGGCTAGCCTCTTATCCCCCTAGTAATCCTAGTATCATGTGCCCTGATTTATATACCCCACCATGGAACATGGTTGGTACGATGATGAGAGATGAAGTCCTAGGTGAATGCACCCTTAAATAACTTATGGGGAGGTGATGAAATCCCACCCACAAGCCAAATGCATACAAATAAATAAATAAAAATGGAAAGACTTTAGAGGTCACTTTTGAATCACCCAAATCACTCGAAGCTTGGGGAGAGCATATATGCCATTCTTTCTAACACAAATTTACAGACAATGATAATAAACCCAACACTTTTAATCAATTGAGTTCCCTAAAGGGGATGGGGGAGAACATACATGCCAAATTTTGTGTTTGATAAAATTATAGAATTTAATCTGATTAATTGAAACTATATAAAGAATAAACAAGAATTGAAAAATCACTTTAAAGCTCTAACTAAAATGTAGGTTCCTTTTAATAACACCAAACTGAAATGTGTTTGAATTTTTTTGGCCCCTTACCCATGTTTTCACTTGTAAAAAGCTTATAAATTCTAAAATACAAATTATTAAGTGATTTTTAATCACCTTAACCAAATGTGAATGAATTTTAAACTTTGTTGTGAAATTGGATTTTTCAAAAATGAAATATTGATTCAAAAATACTTAGACTTTCTCTTTCTTGGCTTAATTTTCTACAAACAAGGTTAGTGTAATATTTTTTACTTTGAACCAAGGTGAAAATCCTACAAGTTAGATCAATAAAACACAAATTTAACTCTCTAGAATGATTTTGTAGTTACACAAAAAAATGTGAATTATGAAATTGTTCAAGCATATAAAAACATATAAAACTAGAGTAATAGAAACTTACAGTGAATGATTTCACTATTTTAGAATGATTACATAACTTTGTTTTATCATTTTTAAACTTAGGTCTATAATTTTACAACTCAGGTCTACAATTTTATAGATCATATCTACAATTTTACAACTCAGGTCTATAATTTCTTAATTCAGGTAAACAATTTCACAACTCTATGATTTCACAACTTAAGTCTACAATTTTGCAACTCGGGTATGAAATTTTGCAACTCTATGATTTAATAAACTTAGGTCTACAATTTTGCAATTTTATACTATGATTTCTCAACTATTTCAAACCTTCAAGAAAAACACCAAAATAGAACAAACAATTTCATGATTTGATTGTATGATTTCACTAGTAAGTGTCTTGAATTCACAAATATCAAGGAAGTTGTGAAAACATAAAGAATAAAAATACTTTTTTTGTAATTAAAATGGATGATTTCATAATTAAAATTGATGATTTCACAATTAAACTCTACAAATTCATAATTTTGCATAAAATAAAGAAAAACCCTTAAAACTATAAAATGAATTTACAATTTTCCTTGATGATTTCACAACTTTCTCTATCGATTTCATAGTTTCACATATCCAAGTTCAAAATAAGATGATTTCATTATTCTCTAGGATGATTTCATAGTTTGACTCAATGATTTCATAATTTATATCACTAAATTCATAGTTTCATAGTCACGAATTCATAGTTCCATAATCAAAGGGTAAATAAGGGAAAGTTAGATAAAAATCAAGATATTAATGTCTAAAATGAATACTTCTTTGCTCTAAAGAGGTCCAAAGATGCTCCATTTATGCATATGGGGTGCATGGTCCCATAGGTCATGCCATTATGTGATCATAGAAATATAAGAGGGGAGTTAGTATAGTGTTAGTATGATAAAAACCAAATAAAAGCATAATAATAATCTAACATCTCAATCCTAGACACTCAAGGAGAAAGAGAATAATGAAATTAACTAACAATGGAAGACAAAAAAAAAAATCATTTACCTTCCTTGAGAACAAGAGTTACATGTTGTCCATGGAGGAATGTGCTTGATTGTGTGCTCAAAGAGTATTTGACAATAGTGCTCCTTACCTCATCTCTCCTTGTCACCTTGGCAATGTTTAGGTTAGATTTGGCTTTGGATTTGATGTAAAAATCTATCAATATTTATGAATATTAACCTTAAAAAAATGCTTTGTCTCTCAACAATTAAACATTATAACTTTATCTTGAGAGCTTATTTTAGAATGGTCTTGGAACTTCTATTTATAGGTTTTGCATTAACTCTAACTAGAGTGCATTTAAGTTATATTTAATTAAGGTTAAGTTTAGTTTAAACTTAGTTCAATTAAATAGGGGAAAAGAAACTAATATTTGGGATAGAGATCCCATTTATTAAGCATGGCTCTCTATTTTTGAATTTAAGGATTTAATGGAGGTATTTTCAATTCCTTGACTTTGAGGATAATGAAATCATCATGACCTTAATTTTATTGAAATTTATTTCTAAAATAAATCATTTTTACTAATTGCACAAGAAAATTTCACTTAAGCATCTCATTTTATTTGCTTAGTGAATTCATTCTACTTAACATCTTTGCACTTTAGGAATTATTCAAGTGCCTTGCTTAATGGGTCTAAAGGCCAATCTATCAATTTGCTAGGTCACAAATTAACTAGAGATGAATTCATGAGAGGTTACTATTGCATATAGGATAATACCCCAAATAGGGATGATTCAACATGAGTATGTGTACTAATGTCTGATGCAAAAAATAAATTAAGACATTCAGTGATTCTTAGGCTTAATTTGTATTATTTGGTAGATACCAATTTAAAGTTTGATTGGAATATAGTTGTAGCTAAAATAGGATGTCTTAGATGTATGTTGTATGCATAATTTACCTTTGAAGTGTCATTAGTTTCTATTGTTTCATGTTTATAAAAAGGATCACTAAAGATCTTAAATTTCTAATTTTTGTGTTGGAATCTAGATTCCTTTTTAGGAGTGATTGAATTGATAATGTTTTCATATATAAGATTTTGTATTTTATGTATTATCTTAAAACATCTATTCATTTAGTACCCTATAATTTGGTGATAATCACAATATGATTTACCATCATAGTTATTTTTTATGGCTTTAATATTATTGAGCTCTTATGGAAGGAGTGTGATAAGTTTACACTTGAGAAACTTCTTTAGTAGCACATGATAAGGTGATGGTAATTATGAAAACAACCTGTTTGGTGGATTTATCAATTGCAATTGGTTTCTAGGTTAATACACTAGATTTAATATAATCTTCACATTGTTCTTAATATAATTTGGTTAGACCTTATAACTTGGTTTACTTGGAAAATTTGTTGTTGAGGTAGTCATAGGAGATGATGTATACTTAAGTTTATTCAAAGCAATTAACTTAACTTCCTTTTCCCTCAATTTATGGAATAGCTCATCAAATAATTTGAAACTATTTAATATAATTGATTCATGGAGTGGTGCTATATATTTTTTTTAAATATATCTTCCAATTCATTTTCAGCCATAACATTGGTCATCTTGGCTAACATGGTCTTGTATCAAAGTACATAATTTATGATTGGTTCATTGGATCCTTGCTTAATCTTAGTAATTTATGTGTAGGAAAGTTCTCATTGATGTTGATATAAAAATATGCTAATAATTAGTTAGTGAAGGGGTTTTATGCTCTTATAAATTGGAGCAGTAAATCATAGAACCATTATAATGCCTATTTCACAAGACTTACTAGAATTAATTTAGTTAATAGATTATGGTTATATGATTAGTCTAAACATGCTACATGTAATGATGTAAGGTATTGTTATAGATCATATTTATTATATAAAGTGATTTTGGGAGTGACAAATCATATTGATAAAGAGTAGGCTCATATTTCAAGGGATAATGGGTTATGGATCAAAGCATGTGAACCCATAAAATGACTAGTTCTTATTGCAACTTGTTTTATTCACAACACCTTGGCATGAAAAGCTATAAAAATATACTCAAGGAAACATGTAGCAAGTGATATTGATGATGTAACATGTATAGTAATAATGAGAGAGGTAAAGGTTTCTTTCATAGGGACAATACTAGTAGTAATGGTCTAAATACCTAATGTGGAAGCTTGGGACAAATGTTCTACTCATCTCTTTCTATATATAACATTTCAATGATATGATGTGGATTCATGTTAATATTTTCATTAATGTTTTTGTCCTGTGTGGCATATTGTTGATCTTTAATACTTATATCATTAGTTTCAATAATCATGATAATTCCATTGATAAGGTGGATAGGGTATGCTTTACAATCCATAATAGGAAGAACAAATGGATTCATGCATTCAATTTGATATCTAATAGTAAAACTAGGCATCTCAAATTGTATGTTGCAATAATAAGATTAGAGGAACACCTGAGATTGGTCATTGATAACTTTACACTTATTAGTGAATTTAGATTTGATCATTGTTACCCATTTGCTTACATAATTGATCCTAATTATATTTAATATTTATACAAAATAATATGAATAAAGTAAATTAATTACTTTTGTTTACTAATAATTTTGACTCAATATGGTCATGATTAATGTGTATTATTAGGGGATTCTTAGAAATTAGGTCTGAAAATAAAACCCTAAAGCTAAAACATGAAACCTTAGAAGGATGAGACCCTAATGAAGATATATGGCCAAAGGTGAAAATATATTTTGTGTATAGAAAAAAAATATCAATGAAACCATGAGACCAAAAGTATGAGACATATTTTTATATGCAAGGATATCATAGATGAAAATTTAAACCCTAGGCTAAAAAATCTAAAACCTTGGAAGGATGAAACCCTAAGGAAAACCTAAGGGTTTTCACTATTTAATATGTTTATAGGTTCACTAATACATTATACCCTAATTCTGATTAAGTTGATGACATTAATCTAATTAGTATAGAAAATTTAAATATAGTTTAGATATTAAGATATGACATTGAAACATATATTTGAAGATAAAATATTAAGATTTATTCTTCTACTTTGATAAGTGGCATATGATAAATATAGTAATTACAATAAATAGATATATACTTAGTATTTTTGGTCGACTATATAACTATGACTAAATTATAGAAGCAATAATTAAGATAGATTAAGCCTATCATTTTGTGTGTTTCCAAAATTGCTTCATTATCCACTATGGGTCAGTTTGGCTGATTTACATCAATATAAATGGTTGATACTAACTTGCTAGTTGGTACTCACCTACAAGAAAGTAGATATAGTGGCTATATGGTTAGCTATGCTTGTATTTATTTGTGTGGTAACCAAAATTAACATTTAATTCTAAAATAATGTAGTTATGACTATTCCTTATGCACACTTGACCTATTCTTAATTCCATTATTTTAAATCATTATTCCTTTACTTATATGTAAATGACCATCTATCCTTACGAACCTCTGATATTAAATATTCTTGTTTCTCATTTCAAATATCTTAAACTCATTATTAGATTGATTCACACTTCCAATTTAGTTGTCTCTACTCCTTAGTCAAAATTGCTCTTTAAGGATAATTTTGTTGGTCGATAGTGTTTGAATCCATTGGTTTTATCCTACTAGAAATTAATGGATAATTACCCAAATTCAAATTCATCTAACTGGTCATTCCACATGTTCCATAAGTTCCATTCTAGGAAATCTACAAAATAAAACCATATAATAATATTTTCTACTCATTTTTCATTAGATGGCAAGATGCTACCACTATTACAAATTATAGAATTATCTAATTATAGATTGAGAGGAAATCGCCTATTCTTCCCAATTATAATTATACCCAGTTTAATAGCCTTGAGTTAGGTCTTAATACAACAACAAGGTCAAAATTTAATGTTGAAGCACATAATTACACCATGATTACATTGACATATATCATTTGACTCCCACCATTTTATTATGGGAGAACTACATGGAGTTTGATCCATATTCAGATTATTTGTATGTAGGTCACTCAATACACATGGTGCTGAGGTCAAACACAACTTTAGTCCCTAACCCACTTTTCCCTATTTTACATTGATGTTTTTTCCCTTATCATTTAAGCTATGGTTTGAGTGATGAGGAAGGCACACAATGACTCTTGTGATGAATCAAATACATCCACATACACACATAATATGTATAGGTGAAAGTACACCCATAATAAATTTCATAAAGAGTGAAAACCATAACAAACATTGGTGAACTCTACAGACACTTACACATGCCAACCTTATTCATATAACATGACCATGCTCTAGGATAAAGTGGATCCTTGTACCTAATTCAAATAAATTTCATGTAGTCCCAAATTTAACTACAATCATTTTTATATTCCTATAGACTCAAGTTATATCTAAGTAATCTATTTCTTTATATGTTTCCATTTTAGCATTTTTAAAAAAATGGTAAGTTCCAAATTTGTCATGTATGTTTATTTCATAACTTGCATATTCGGATTTACTCAGCAATTTATCTTAATTATATTTATACTTTCTTAATCTCTATCTTTGATAAAATATATTCGTGAACCTATTTATTGTTGAATATTACAAAAGCCTAACCATTCATGTTGCTTGGGGTTTTTTTCTTCATTTTATTATTTCCAATTATTGTATTAGGATTTTCTAATTTAGTAAATTATTTGTTATCAACAATATTTCAAGTAAGTATTTCATATTTTTTGCAATCTAAGAAAGTTATTTTTACCTCTCTTAGAAGAAGATCTAGATTAAGTGGTACACAAGTTGAACATACTCAGATTTCTTTTGATAAGGCACACAAGATGGATAAAAACAAGGGTATATTAAATTTTAGATAATAATGAATAATATGAATATGTAGAAGCACATGAAAATATTTCATAGCATGAACAGTATAATCATGACAACATTGGTTTTCAATATGAGCATAAAGATGTAGTTAAACCTATTAACAATGAATTACTAGATCCTAATAAAGTGAAATATTTTTTGACAACCAATTTGTGAAAAACCTCATGATTAACATAATATATTGCAAACTCTTTTGAAATTAAAATGTACAAGCATGACTCAATTATCTAATATGGCTATTTTTTGGGCTCCTTGCCTATATTTTCATCACTAAATACAACTTTTATATTAACATCTACTATGGGGAAAACTCAAGGAGTTCAATAGATCAATATGCCAATATCTATTCTATCACTCTTTATACCACCTTTGATTAGAACACATTATATTCCTAATTTACAACCCATTATGTATAATATTTTAGATCTTTATACAAAGGTGTTACATTTAAGACAAGGTTATTTGAAACCTAAATATACACTTGACTTTATTGCATACTCCATTAGGTCATCATATTTCTACCTATCCTTTATCACTTAGTTTTATGGCACCTAAGCTTACATTATATGATGGAAAAGGTGATCCTTAGGAATATTTTAGAGAATTTAAATTAACATGTGTGTACTATGTGTAACACCCAAAAATTGACCCAAATAAACCCATAAAAACACTACTATATTTTTTCTTCTCTTGTGGAACACTAACACCGCACAAATAACACTTCAACCATTAATACAACCATATTGATGTATGAATTAACTACATACATATTATAATCCATCAATTATAAGTAAATGAAAATTTTATGTTATAAAAACACACTTAAGGTATGTTATATACAATGTAGACACCCACCTTCTATCTCAGAATGGCAGATAAATAAAAGAATATAACAAGCTAATTGTGACCAAGTGGTATCAACTACACCAGATGTGGAGTAGTATAATTCACTTGATTTTGATACTTAAATAATACAAATCATATCTTAGAATAATTATACAAATATTGCATTTCATCCCAAATGGTATGAAACATGACCTGATAATAGTTTTTTGACACATTGCTTTACAACTACCACTTTAATCGCATTAAATTTGTGTAAGCAAACCAAAATCCTAATTATCCCAATATTAAATACAATCATCATACTACCCATGAGTACACTAATAAAAGTTAACCATTCGTGTTGAAGTAGAAATTATCCAACCATGATGCATCCAGACTTGACTAGCTCACTCATAATGAACATAAAATTTAGTTAAATCACCTATCCAATGGTAATGGATAAAATATCCCATGAGGTGAAAATTATTTATAGAATTTATTATGTATTATATTAACTATAAGATACCACTAGGAACCTAAAAAATAATCACTATCAATTTAAGTGATAAAATAACTCAACATTTCAAACAAATTTTAACATAAAAATTGTTATTCTATGTAATTTATTAAATAAACTGGGTTCAAAATTGATTCACTAAAAATAGTAAAAACATTATAAATTGTTAAATAAAAGTTTATATATTAATTTAAAGCTAAAAATAATTACTACCAACCACCAGTTTCACTTAAATATTATTATAGCTATTTTTGATAACTTGAATTTGAAAGGACTTTGTAGGCTGTAAAAGAAATCAGCTATACAAAATCGTCAAATACCTCTAACATTGAATCCAAAAAAAGTTATAAAAATGAGGTAGAAAATTTATGATTGTATATATTAATTACTCTGATATAAGTCTAGAGATTAAAAGTTTTAGTTTTAGAAAATATTTAGTTCTTTTATTAATTTGAGCATGTTTCTGGAGTAACTTCAGAGATTAAAATTAGAAAAATAGAAAATTTATAAGTAAATTCAATTTAGAAAAGAGTTATTAAAAATACTAAATGATTATGTTTTAGTTATTTCAAGTTACCTATATTAATTTAAACATAATAGGAAATGATATCAACCCCTAAATCTGAGATGCTATCACTCTAACTTATTTTGGTAGGGTGTTTATGAAGGGGTTTTGAAAGCTAAAATAAATCAACAAGAGATTACTTTTGATAATTTCCCCTAAAAATGGTTCCATAAAAGAACTAGTGAATGAGATAAATTGATATAAGTCATTGAATCAAATTCTATAAAGATAGAGGTAAGGGTTATAAAATTTCATTTATGAAAATTGACTAGTACAATTATTTTGTAACAATCCCACTAGATTTTACCATAATATAACATTGACTTTTTAAAAAAAAAAAAATACACATATTCATCAAATAAATTTCATCATGAAAAACCTAAATAGTGATCTTTAACTAACTGTATTAATTTAGTTAACCAAAAGGTTTATAACTAATCCACTTAGCTAAAGATCGCCATGAACATATATTAAAATCATAAACAATATTGAAAAACCAATAAATAGTACATCTAATCATAAATGATATAGTACAAATTCATCCATGATTGATATAACATTATAGCAACTGATGTATAAGTATAATGCATAAATTTTACAATTCCTAGCAATACAAAAAAATTATCTCAATGGTAAAAAATGATGCAAATCTCCTCTGAGCAGAGTCTCCATGACTCATGTATCAATCTATAATCTCAAGTGTAGTACCTAGTATAGTTCTCTATATGGGAGGGAGAACATCATTTGAGCACTTTTTTACACCAAACATAGACCATAGATTCCACACACTATCTCCTAAATAAGGTGATGGCCCTCCCTTCATGGATGGGTAGATAATGATGGTACAAGAATCCAAAGTAAAAAATCAGAACCCATGCATTGAATATATCTGATACATAATGTGTATCATAAATAAATCCATTCTAATATGAAAACTATATCAACATATGAAATGATAATGTTTAATCAAAACACTATTTTGGCCAAAGTTTTTAATAATAAATGATCTCTAGGATCAATCAAATTTATACACACCACTCAATCAGATTACACCTCATCTTGAATTGATGGAACTAATTAAGCCCATAGAATCCATCCACTTATTATTTAGTGTTATAAATGCGAGATTTGATAAAATATAAATAATATAAAAACTAATATATTCATTCAAAATATTTTTCTTTAGCTAATCAAAATTATGCTAAGTAATAAAATATCACATACATTTATTTAGTCTATCAAATGAAATGCAATGAATCCATAATATCTAGATTATTACAATAATAAACATAATCCAAAAATAGTCCTCAATATAACATACAATCTGGGTAATGATTATCTAGACTGCTAGTTACTTAAACTACTAAGCAACTTATAATATTATTTCTCCATGAAACAACATTATCTCACAGGCTTAATAAATTGTTCATATTCCACATACAACAAAAACCAACCCAAAACATAATAATAGGTTCTGTATTTAAACTCTTAAATACTATATTTAATGCTTTTAAACAACATTAAAATATAAACAAGCATCATTTACACACTGTTATGATAATAACACTTATATATAGAACACATCAGTATATATATATATATATATATATATATATATATATATATATATATATATATATATATATTATATTCAAATACATTATAAATACTTCATTTTATATAGTATACTACTAAGATGACATTCACTAACACTCATCTTAGAGTATATTGTATACACTAAGTATATAATAAAATTATAAACAAAGTCCCCATAATCTCTTATTTTTAAAATTGAGTAATTCCCATTGTGTTTGATAATTGAAACACCTAGAATTTTGACAATAAAACACAACTACTTATTTAACCATCAAGAGTAGTTAATAAAATATATCCAATCAATTAATTTAAGATTGACATTTAATTTTAATGCATATGATCAAATATAACACACAATCGACTATACTCGATCAAGTATAGTTATTAAAACAACTACACAACTGACCATACCCAATTTGGGTTAATATAATAACTCATCTTGGCCAAATAAAACTATACAAAACAAAAAACTAAATTCGCACATTCAGTTTTTTTTATTGATTGTATAAAATTATTGCACAACTCAAGATAAATCTGAATACATAGTCACATCCAAACATATGCATAATTCATATATTTAATGAACATAAGTAACACTACACTCTGCCATGAATACTATAAAAAATTTGGGTATATTTCTATGCATAAAGATGAATGCATAATCTACAATCAATCATTCACCTACCTATACCTGGGCTACATAATATGACTAACCAAAAATTCCTAAACCCATGTATAAACATGTATAATACAAAACTACATAGGATAGTCAAGAGTTTAACACTATAATTTTGCTATGTATATAAATTCATTTAAATCTAAAGCCAAATAAATCCAAATTGAATCCATAACCTCAAATTCACCTATACAAATATATTCATATATTAAATGTATTACAAATAATTTCATACTAAAGCCTTATGGTTCATGATACAAGTGTATATATATAACATTAGATTTAACTAAGTATATACTTATGTATATATTAACATACCTTGAAAAACCATATTTTTAAATCCAAAAGTTTGTATTGGTTTACATTGTTAAATAATCATATAGGCAAATTTTTTTAAGTCTATATTTAAAAATATCTAAATGAATATATATTAACCTTGTTCAAAATAACTAGCTCACGCTGTATTGTATATACCCATTAGAATAATATTCTATATTGAACAATGATATTCAAATTTTAAAAGAAGTTTAGGATAGGGATTTTAAAAGCCTCAAATAATCATGGACAACTATACAACTCTACCCAACCTTCTTAGGTTATCTTGCTTTGGATGTAGGGTTTTGTGGAGACCAAGCCTTCCATAAGGTCCTACATATAGCCCTTCAAAATTTCCAAATATTTCATGCAATTGAAAAATTAGTAACTTTAAAAATTAAAAAACCCATTCAATATTTTACACAAAGGAATTAAGTTACAAAACCTACCTATGAATGTCAAAGAAGTTGTATCTAATACTTTTTCTTTTCTTCAAACTATCAACTTCTTTTCTTTCTGTATACTCTCCTTTGTATGTAGTGTGTCATCCCTTTCACAGCCCCCATTCTCTTCTTTTTATCATTTTCCATTAACTTACTCTCCACCATCAATGACTGTTAAACCTATCTAAATTAATGCATGCCCAAATAGCTCAATAGAACTCCTTATTTATTTCTATTTTCCACTATACAAATACACAATAGCCTCCATAATTTTCTCCAAAATTATGCTTAACTCAAATTTAATGAGTGGTTAGTAACCTTAATCACACTTGAAACTTATTTTTCACTAATTAAAATAATCATTTTATAATCCCAAATATAATTACATGTCATTAACTTCTCATTATTCCCTTATCAACTTCACAAGCTAACTAATAACCAAATAAATAACAAGCATAATCTTCATGCTATACCATGCATGAATATAAACTTTGTTGATAATAACTTTCCATGCAAAGTCAACCAATCGATTAACATATTAACTATATAGTATGGAAATACCAATATGCATTCAAAGACTATAGTTTTAATGTTACAATGCCATCCATAAAACAAACACTTTGTAAATACAATGATTTTCTTAAATCATTTTATAATAATAACCAATGTCTAATGTACTTTGAATATGAAACCTTTCATTAAACATTTAATCAAATAAAATATCTCGTAAAACAATGTTATTTATATTTCAACATTTAAATTAAATATATATAATATCATAATAATAATATTTAATTATTATTATCTAAATCTTATAGATCAAATAAAAAAAATGGAATTCATCATAACATCATGAAGTTATAATACACAAACATATCTAGTTAAGGTAGTAAAGTAATTAAAATATATATGACTCACTCAATCAACCAAGCAATTATGTTAAACAATATAATCTACGTACGATCAATAAATTAGTGAAATCATTCAAACATATCATTATGATCACTAAAAATAACTAGATTAGTGAAAACATAATATACTATAACTATCTATCAAATAACACAATCATGAAATACAAATGTGGTGCATGCAAAGGTTTCCACATATGTTCTCTATAATTCCCAAACATCTTCATCTAAACTACCCTCTCCAATGATGCTCTCCCTCTGTCACACTCTAAGGGAAGAATTTGTCCTACATTCACCTCACAATAATGAAGGTAGTTAGCCTAAAACATCATTATATCCATAAAATAATGTTGTCTAAATAACAAACATGATCAAAATGTACAAAATATAAAAGTACTGCTAACTCATAGCAAACTAATCATGTAAACTAAGCAACACATAACTATCCCATAATCAATATATGTCATAAACCTTAATCAATCATCAGTTAATCAACTAATCAACCATAATAATCCACAAATCACATAGGTTATTTATCTTAGAGAGAAATTAGGATGTGACATCTTTCTCCCCAAAATTAGTTATTATCCTGATGACATTTATTCAAATACAACTTAAGAATTTAAAACATTATTTAATAGAAAAATAATATAATATATAGTAGCAAATCAAACAAATAAATGTGGAAATAGCCTATCAAAGTCATCATAGTCCTCCCAAGAGGAACTATCCTTATAATATTGATCCCACAAGACCTTACACTGTGACACTTGTTTATTATGCAAATAGAGTTTGTGAGTGTTAATTATTTTGATTGGTTCTACCATGACCACCCTAGGGTCTATAACTTGCAAAACATTCCAATCCAACATATGTGAAAGATCAACAACATACTTTTTAAGATAAGACACATGGAAGACATTATACAAAAGAGCTAGAGTTGGTGTCAATGTAAGCTTATACATTATAGGATTGACCACTTACAAACCTTAACGGGTCCCACATAGAATTTTATCAAGATTTTATGAGGCTTAACCCATATAAACACTTTATCACCTATATAAAATAGCCTAACTATTTTCTTCAGATCAACATAATTATTCTATCAAACATTGGTCTTAGTCAACCTCTCCCTAATTGTCTTGACTTGCTCTTCTATTTTTTAAAGTATTTTAGGTCCAAATACTACCTTATCTTCTAAATTATTCCAATTGATTGGTGTTCTACACCTCCTTCCATACAATACCTCAAATGAATCCATCTTCAATACTAATTGGTATGAGTTGTTATAATCAAACTCAAATAATGAAAGGTATTCCTCCTATTATTGATCCATGAAATATATACAAAGGAGATCTTTGATAACTTGGTTAACTTGCTTTGTTTGTCCATTAATTTATGGGTGATAAGTAGTGCTAAAGTTCAACTGTGTATTCAAAGCTAAATTCATAGTCAACCAAAATCTAGAATTCATCCTTAGATCTCAATCTAAAATGATCTTTTCTAGAAAACCATGTAATTGATAAACTTCATTCATGAATCTCTTTGCAAGCATAGGTGCATCATCCGTCAAGTTGTTTGGTATGAAGTGAGCTACCTTGGTTAGTTTATCAACTAAAACCAAGATCATGTCATGTTAGTTATGTGATAATAATAAACCTTGGATGAAGTCTATACTAATTACCTACCACTTCTATTATAATATGTCATGTAGATATAAAAATCCATTTGGATGCACATATTCATCTTTCACATGCTGATATTCTAGATAATGAGATAAAAAATCATCTACATCTCTCTGGATTCCTTTTTAAAAATATAGTGGTCTAAGTTCAACCATGACCTTGGTTACTCTTAGATCTCCTAAATATGGGTCATTATGTAATTCCTTTAGCATTGTGTTCCTTAGATTCTTTTTATCAGGCACATACATCCTATGGTTGTATCATAAAAGACTATCATTCTCTATCTTTAATCCCTTATACCTAAGATTCTGAGCATTTTCAGATAATACTTTCTTGACCTGATCATAGAATTCATCTCCTAGAAAGAATTTGATCACTTGATATCTAAAATTACTCTTGATAGTAGCCATAACTTCTATTTACCTTCTATGGCTTAGATCATCAACTATTCTATTCTCCTTGCCTTCAATATAATTAGTATCAAAATCCTAATTATATAAGAAGTCCAACCATCATCTTTGATGAACATTCAAATTAGGTTGGATAAAGATGTACTTGAGTATTAAGTTATTAATCTTGAGCTCAAATGGTTTTCCCAACTGATAATGCCTAAAAACTTATAAATCATGCATAATTGCCACAAGTTATAGGTCATGAGGGCATAATTCACCTCATATGGATTCAATTTTCTATACTCATAGGTTACCACTGAGCCACCCTACATAATAACTCCTCCAATTCCATCATTAGATGCATCGGTGATCATTGAGAATTGACCATTAGGTTCAAGAACTCTTAGCACTGGTACTGAAGTACACATCCTTTTCAATTCATAAAAGGTTACATTATACTTATTTAAGAAAATTAAACTCTAATTCTTCTGATGAAGAGAGGTAATTGGATTAGCTATCTTAGAGAAATTTAGAATGCATTTCTTGTAATAGCCCACTAATACCATAAAAATCCTTACCTCATGCAATTATTTGGTGCTAACCACTCCATAATGACTCTTATATTTGTTGGATCTATTGAAATACCATCCACAGAGATAATATGTCCTAAATACTACACTTTATTTTGGAAAAATACACACTTAGATAACTTGTCATATAAATTATGCTTTCATAAACATTAAAAACCAATTCTAGATACTACAAGTGCTCTTCCTCATCCTTATAATAAATAATAATGTCATATAGAAAGACCAAAACAAAAATATCTAGATAATCTCTAAACACACTATTCATAAGATTTATAAATGCTACTATAGGATTTCTTAATCCAAATGATAACACTGTGAACTCATAGTGCCTATATCTAGTCTTGAATGTTATTTTTGGAATATCCTCTTCACAAATTCTAAATTGGTGTACCTTGATCTAAAATTAATCTTAGAAAAGATTATTTCTTCTCACATTTTATCAAATAGATCATCAATGCATGGCAATGAACATTTGTTCTTGATCATTTCTTTATTTAATATCTTATAGTTTATACATAGGTGAAGGGTGTCATCCTTCTTCTTAATGAATACAACTGGTGCACCCCATGATGATGCACTTGGTTTAATCATCCCTTTTGATAACAAATCATGAAGTTGTGCCTTTAACTACGTTATAATTACACTTTATTTAAGATAATTTATTTTATCATAAGTTTTTTTTTCTTATGTGAAGAATTTATATTTATATGAATTATTAATTCATATAAATCTAGATTCTTTGAGGTGTCACTGACCTCTTTGTTCTGCTTTATGATTTGAGAGTTACTTGCATGAGTAACTCCTTTTCCTACATGTCACACACATCTCTTCACTTTGTAAAGGATTAGGACACAAATGACACACACTTAGGGGGCTTGTAAGGTCATAATGGGACTATATGTAAATCTCATTTTCCTCCTCTAACTTTATAAAAGAGCCCTTCCTCTCCTTTTTTCCTCACTAATAATCTCATAGCTCTCTCTATTCTTCTCTTGTACTCTTGATTCAATATTGTACTTATGGAGATTTTAGTTGAAAACCTTTTAATAATATCATGTGGGTTTTTATCTAATACATTCAGTTTCCCACTTTAAAACTCTTGTCACTTATGGTTTGATCTTGAGAGGTAACTTAGTATTGTGATTTCTTTTTTTTTCTCACACTTTCATGTTATGTCATTGATGATTATTGTTGGGATAAATCGTTCATGGTATTAGAGCTATGGTAATATTATTGATATTTTTTTGAAAATTGTGTAGATTTTTAAGGGGTTTTCATAGATTTTTTTTCAAGGAATTTAACCCTTACTACCTATTTAAATCCATTACTTTCTCTTTGCTTAAATTTTTTGGTTTCTAACTTTTTTACTTAAATTTTTTGGTTTCTAACTTTTTTAATAAGTTTTTTAGCCACATTCAAATAATTTTTTTTATTCCTCTATTTTTTATCATTAAAATATTGTAACATATCTATTATATTTATACACCTATTCTATTTGTTCATTAAAATAGTCTCTCTTTGTCTTATTATTTTTTTCTTGGACTAATTTCTTCTTATCAAGATCTTGATAAGATTTTTTTTGCTAAGTTTTATGCAGGTAGTTCTTCTCAAAAAAAAAATTCTATCCTTTGGCATTGATATATTTAATGCAAGGTGTTAAAATCCACTTATACATTCATTTTCTCAATTGCACCCTTTTTCCTCTGGCTAACGATTTCATTCTCTTAGTCTAAGCATTGCATTCATTCTCTTATCTCCTTTGTGTCACCCTTGACAAGTGTACCCTCCTTTTCTTAATTACTATGCCTTTTTTCTAGATCAATTTTTTTTGTCTAACCTATTTTGTAATGGTACAATGCTTCATATAAGTTATACGACCTACCTTCTATAGTTCCACCCTCTCTATGGTGACTTTCTTCTATTCCTTGGCAATGGTGTCTACCTTCTTCCTTGGCTACTCAACTCTCTAAATTTTTTATCTCTCTTCACTCTAGACATGTATCTCCATAACACTTGGTTCCCTCTACCCAAAATCATCTCTAGGTATGCAATTTTTTATTTCTATATCTCTACATTTTTCTATTACAGGGAGTCTCACCTTTCAAATTTTAAAATTTTGATTAATTATATGTAGAGGCATTTTCAAATCAAGTAATTTTTTTAGTGAGAAACGTTTTGTTTACTTTGGTATTTTATTTATTTAGACGTTTTTATCTTATAAACACTTAAACTAAATTTAGTTATTTTCTTTGTCACTCCTTTATCTTTTTCCATTGAAAAAACAATTACAAAAATAAAGTTTCTTTAAACAAAAAATAAAGAATATAAATAATTTTTTTTGCCATCACATTATGATAATGAGATTTTATGTAATTTAATCCCTCATATATATATATATATATATATATATATATATATATATATATATATATATATATATATATATATATATATTCAACAACTATTATACTTTAGTTTGGATTTTTTTAAGCTCATATTATTGTCTTTTTTTCATACAAAATTTCATAAGAGCAATAAGTGAACTTTTTTTACCTTAAATAAAGGCATACATTTGTTTAAGTCATTATTTAAGGAGACTTTTTTTCACGTCTTTATTTCTTGGATTTTACTTTTTTTTTAAATAGACATTTTTTAGTTGATATTATATTTTTTGTGTCAACTTGGCATGTTTTTTACAATTACCTATCATTTTTATTGACTCTCATTTAATACTAGCTATCTCTTTTGCATTCTAGCAAAGTCATTCATTTTATTTTTTGTCTCTCCTATGCCTTTGTTGTCTAAGTGATTTTTTTTTGCCTATTCATTTTTTAGTCATTAGGTGAGATTTTAAGGTATAATGACTCAATTATTTCCCAAATTTAAACTCGTCCACCAATTACCATTTATGAAAATTACATATGCAATATATTTCCATTTCAAACATTTAGTGCAGATAGTAGATGACATAAACCCTCAACTACATATAAATAATACCTCCACCAAAATTCAAGAGAAATTACATGAAAAAAATGATGAGGCCTTAGGTTTGATTGGCATGGACATGACACCCAAATTTCATGTCCACATTGATGGTTTTTCTCTTTCCTCCACTGCTTGATCCAAACTTAAATATGTTTATGACATTATGAATAAATCTTGTAAAATTCAAATTTAGGATCAATTATTTAATTTAAAGTACAATGACTTCAAAATTATGGATGATTTATTGATTAAAGTTCATTCTTTGCATTCTCAATCACCTAGTTTAGGAATTAAACTTTCATATTTGAATTTGATTTATATTAGCATGAAAAAAAATTTACCTCAAGCTTTTCAGTAGTTTATTACTAATATTAATTTACAACTAGATTTTCCTACTTTATCTACTTTGTTGACATTTGAATTATTTTGTACTTTATTGCGTCAATAAGAACAAAAGTTGATTCAATTTGATACTCTTAAGAATAATTAATTTTCTTTTATTTCTAAACACCAACATAAAATGACAAATAACATGTTAATTCCAATAATACACCTTAAAAAAAATAAAAAATCTAACTCTAAACCTAAGAAAAAGTTAGAGTGTAATTATTATGAAAAAAACACTCATGATAAAAATCACTACTTTAAAAATATACATGATATCAAAAGTAGAAAGCTTAAGGTTAAAGACAATGCTAGCACTAATAAAAATAATATTCAAGCAAAATAAAAGTCTAATACTAGAGCTACTTTTACTTATGCTTTGTGTGCTTCTCTTGTTGAATAGATTGTTGATTCTGGTGCTACTCAACATATAACATATAATGATAAATTATTTACTTTTTTAGAAATACATCATTCTAAAAATCATTTAACTCTTGTAAATCATGCTTCTTACAATGTTTAAGTCATAGGAAATATTAAAATCCCTACTGGTGAATTGCATAATGTCTAGCTTGTTTTTTATTTGAAATTTAATTTAGTTTTCATGCCTCAATTATTCAAATATGACTATAAATTATAATCTATTAATGACACTTGTTATATTAAATATAATAATCAATATTTTTAAGTAGTTGCTTTTGGTTTTATAGACAATGATAATTTGATCAAATTTACTAGATTCTCTTCTCCCTCTTCTCATACTTTGCTTGTTTAAAATGATAATAAATTATGGCATGAAATATTAGGAAATATAAATTATCCAAGTATTTAACTTATGAACAAACTTAATATGGTGCAAGGTTTGCCTAAAATATCTCCCACTACTTCTACTTGTAATGGTTGTATGGCTAGTAAAATTCATAGAGAATATTTTCCTAAAAATTACTCTTAGCATGTTGCTAAAAAGCTTCATTTAGTTCATAGTGATATTTTAAGCCCTATGTGAACTCCTTATATTAATGGTGCTAAGTATGCTTTAAATTCCATTGATGATTGCACTAGATGAATTTGGATTTATTTCTTAAAAACTAAAGATCAAGTTTTAGATATTTTTATCCAGTTTTATGTCTTTGTTGATATGCATATTACACACTAATAATGGTACTTAATATGTTAATAGTTATTTTATTTCATAGTTTAAGTAACATATAATTAAGCATGATATAACTATTTTCTACACATTAGAGTAAAATGGTATTCTTGAACGTAAACATAGGACTATCATTGAACGTAAACATAGGACTATCATTAATATGACAAAATTAAGATTAAAAGGGATTTAACATTACTAAAAATGTTAGAAAAATGGATTTATCCCAGGTAAACAAATTCTCAACTCGATTATCACTGCTCATGAGAATATTCACTCATTGTCATGTTCTAATAATCAAGGGTTTATTATGAAAGTTGACATTGCTAAAGCCTATGACAGGGTTGATTGGTTATGCCTTTCAAACAGTCTTTTAGCTTTTGGTTTCAACCAAAAGGTGGTTGGTATTATTTATCAGTTGATTTCTACTTCCTCTATTGTTGTTTTGGTAAATGGTAGCTCATCCCATTTCCTTTATCCTTCCCAGGGATTGAGACAAGGGGACCCTTTATCTCCCATCCTTTTTGTAATTATCGCTGATTGCTTGGGGAGATATATTGGGGATTTAGTCCATAAAGGTTTATTTAAGGGTTTAAAGCCTTCTTCCTAGCCTCTAATTTATTCTCATGGACAATTTGTTGATGATACCATCTTTATGGGGAAAGCTAAAGTCAAGGAAGCAACAATTTTGAAGCAAGCTATTGATTTATATTCTTTGGCCTCTTGTCAATTGATTAACTAGAATAAAAGTGCAGTGTTATTTATTAACATTCCTATCTAGAGACATAATAAAATTGCTAAAATTCTTGAATGTTCTATAGGATCTCTCCCCTCTTCTTACTTGGGTCTTCCTCTAGGTCTGAAAGTCCCTAATGCATTCTGGGAGGATCTTATTAACAAGTTCAGTAAGAAACTTGCGGGTTAAGTTAGGCAGGAAAGTTAACTCTTCTCAAAACTTGTCTTCAAAGCATACCTACTTATGCTTTAAGTCTTTTTAGAATTCTTATCAAATTTGCAGAGGCTATTGAAAAAATTCAAATAAATTTCTTATGGACTGGTACTAAGGAAAAAAGGAGAATGCCTTTAATTTCTTGGGACAAAGTTTGCAAACCTTTCAGGGAAGGGGGATTAGGAATAAGTAAAATCATAAGTATGAATAAAGCTCTTTTAGCAAAATTGGGATGGAGAGTTTATCATGAAAACAAAGAGTGGAGTACTATATGGAAACATAAGTACCTCTTCAATGCAAAATCCCTTTTTGATTTCTTTTCTTATTCTAATGTAATTCATCCCTCTTCCATATGGGGGGCAGTTCATGGAACCAAAAAAACTTTAGAAAAATGATGTTCTTGGAAAGTGGGCAATGGACTAAAGGTGAAATTCTAGGATGATGTTTGGTTAAAGGATTATCCATTGATGGAATATTTCCAAGATAAGGATTTAGTTGATCATTGTAAGCAGAGATATGGTATATTAGTAAGCCAGTATTAGCAGAATAATTCTTGGGTGAATTTAATTGATGTTAATCAAGGCTTCAACAACATCCAATTATCTCTCAATGTTGTCTCTCTTTATCCCTATCTGGAGGATAATATTATTTGGCATGATGATCCTAGTGGACAATTTAAAGTCTCTACTATCTTTACTTCAAAGGAAAAGGGTAATCAACCTCTATGGTCTCAAGCTTGGATGAAGGGGCTCATCCCTAAAATAAATATCTTCTTCTAGACTTTGCTTCAAAATAAAATCCTGACCCTTGACAATCTACAGAAAAGAGGAATTAATGTGGTTAATAGGTGTATTTTATGTAAAAATGGATTTGAAGATAGATATCATATGTTCTTGAACTATCCCTACACTCAACAAGTTTGGACTGAGATCTTTAATTTCTGGGGTATAACATGGGTACATCAAAAAAGCATGGATCTATCTTTTAAAAGCTGGGGTTGTCCCTCAAAAAATCTTGATGTTAATTTTTTCTGGAAACTAACACTTCCTCATATATGGTGGGGTATATGGAAAGAAAGAAACAATAGAATTTTTGGAAGTAAAGAACTTCCAGGATGGGTGCTTGGTCAGAATATTATTAGAGCTATTAAGGAGAATTTTAAATCACAAAGGGATCCTGATCAAAAATTTCAATTTGATAACCCCTTACGATCTGAAAGGCCTAATCTGAAAAATGATAATCCAAGATTGAATGTAAAATGGAATGTCCCTCTGACTGGATGGATCAAAGGAAATTTTGATGGAGCGGCGAAAGGGATTCTGAGAAGAGTAGGATGTGGAGGAATTTTGAGAGATCATATGGGAAATGTAGTTGATGCCATTGCTATCCCAATAGGTAAGTTGAATAGTCATATTGCTGAAGCTACAACAGTTCTATACACTATTAAACTAGTTGCTAAATTGGGATTTTCCAAATTATGGTTGGAAGGTGATTCTTTGAATATTGTAAACATCCTAAATAACAAAAACTCAAGTTCATGGTCTATTGAGGCTACGGTGATGGAAATTAAATCCTTAATTCTAAAATTTGAAATAGTGACCATATCCCATACGTATAGAGAAGCTAATGGGGTTGTTGACTGGATAGCAAATCATGCAGTTCAAACAGGGCAAAAGGTGAGATGGCATAATGCATTAAATAAGCACATTGATCTCAAAGCACTTATCAATCATGATGTCATTCATTCTAAAGAGGTAAAGATCTACCTGGATTAGTAAATTAATGATTTGAAGGAGTGGACTTAAGGCAGATAGATTACCTTCATTGAGTAGGTACATATATGAGAAGGTAATGTGGATTTTGCATGTGCCAGCTTATAGGCAACTTCCATTCCATGTAAAGAACAATTGGGTCCATTATTCTACTCTCAGTGTTTGGGTGTTGTTGGAATATTGTTTGTTTTGCAAAATGAAGGGTGAGCCGTGTAAGCAAGAGCCAAAAAATTGTGAAGAGTGGAAGAACAGGCAGGATGTTTGGAAAATTCTTCAGAAAGGGAGAGTCGTAAGTTATATGGAGCGACTGCATGGGTCTAAACCCCATATTACGATGGCATTCTTTAAAAACTAGGTGGACAATAGAGTAACTCTCCATGGTGTTACAGTCAAGCTAACAGAGGATTTCATCGTTGAGGTTACAGGGATCCCTATGGAAGGCATTAAATTCTCTAAGCATACTAGTATCTCCAATGTGGCTTTCAAGAAATTTCTAAAAATAGATGCTGAAGAGAAGTAATTGGAAAAAAGTGGAGATTTCTTCAACCTGGAGCAAATAAAAGGAATCTAGAGAGACGTATTATGCTACATTATGAGTATTTTATCCTAGATGGTAGAAGTAAAAGAGTTCATAAATTTCATTTTGTCTTCCTTAATCATTTTAGGCATAAAGATAGAATTTCCTTCCCCTTCTATTTGCACTTTTCACTACTTCAAAGTCTGTTTGCTCATAGAAAGAAGGAATCTCGACCAATTTTGCATGAATGACTGATTCTTATCATAGAGGGCTATTGCAAAAATAATGCTATAGTTTTGAATCCTTATTTTGATAAAAATAAGGATTCACAGTGTAAGAAGAGTGGTAAAGGTAAGGGGAAAGAAAAAGTAAAACGTAAACCCTCTAGTTTTAAAAAATAGAATGTTGACGAGGAATCTGAGTGGGAGAGCATAGAAAGTTCTGAGAAGAATGTATTGGAGGAGGAAGAAGGGACGGAAACTAGGGATTTTAGTTCAAATCTGGAAGGGTATCAAGAATATGAAGACAAAAGCAAGAAAGAAAATGAAGGGGATAAAATAGAGGATAATACAGAACTAGATAATTCTAATCATGAAGACAATCAGACTGTGGTGGGGGGAAACGCTAAAGACATAAATATTTTACCTGATGAGCTAGCTTTGACAAGAGAAAAGGAACATTTGGTTCTGGGTTCCAATCAAGCTATGGAGATTAGAGAACAAGAAAAGGATGATCATGAATAGCAAAAAGATCCTGTAGAGACAAAAGAGGAGAAAATGAAGGAAAGGGAGGACCTAATTGAAAAGGATGAGTTCTTTTCATAGGAGAATGTAGATAACAGTTGTGATGCCAGGTAGAGGGACACTAAGCTCTCCTTCATGAATTTGGCCAAATTCAAAGTTGATGCAATTTTCCAAGTTGATTCGTGGATGCATAAGGAAATGATAGAGCTGAAGAAGAAAGTAGAAATAATGCAACATAACCAAGAAGCTGATAGGATCAAAATCAATAATTTAGAGAAGCTAATGAGTGATATTCCAGTTAAACTTAAGGATTATGAGAATAATCTGAGAAGGCTCATTAAATAAAGTAGAATAAAAATGGAGGAGGTTACTTCTAGCATTTGTGCGACTGTAGCCAACCTTGGAAAATATGCTAATGAAGAAATAAAATCTTTGGAGGGGCCTAGTAAGAGGACCAGGTAGAGCTCAAGGAAGAAATCCTAGCAAGAAGCTGCTACATCAGCTATAATATCTATACAGGATACAACAATGGTTGGAAATGAGGCTGTGAAGATGATCCTGGAATTAGAAGACTAAGGTATTCTTTGTTGCTATTGATTTTGTTTTGGTCCTTTTTGTTGGATGTTATAACTGGTTTAGAATTTTGGTTCTTATTTTTTAAAACTTATTTTGAGTTTCCAGGTCTCTGTAAAACTTGTGAACTATTTTATGGTATTGGTATGTGGTTTTAGGTCCCTGTAAAACCTGATTTTGATACTATTTTATAGTAAGTTTTAGGAATGTTCTTCTTGTTGGGTGTTATTGCTTCATCTTTCTTCCTTTGTTAAAGGGTTTTGGGGTCCCTTCAAAACTTGCTTTTGCCTTAATCTAAAACATTACTGAAAATGGTGTAATTAATTGTGCTTCCAATTCAGATTCTCTTGATATAGTTTCTACTCCTTTTCCTATTGAAACTTGTGATGATCATAATGATGTGTTTCATAATGATGTTGTTCCTCAAATTCCTTCTTTTTATTCTAGTATTTCTCCACCTAAATTTATGCTTAAGTGCACTAAGACTACTATAAAAGATTTTGGAATTATTGTTTGAAATAGTTATCAAAACTCTTCAACCAAGATCTCTTCAATGGCTCATTACCACAACCATTGATGCTTCAACATAGACTTAGAAGAAACCAATTTGAAAACATACAATTATTAATGCACAATGAGATATGCAAAGTATTACAAAACCATGTAAAGGCATTAAGAAATAGATATACTACAAATAATAAAACTTTCTTATATAAGCAAGGTAAAACAATATGAAAGCTAAACTAGCCAATGTGGGACTAAACCCCACATAGGACAAAACTAGGTAAACATAAATACCAAGAGACTAGTAAGCATGAGTAAGATACTCTAACACCCTCCCTAAAGTAAAGTTAGGGGATAATAATAGAGGATGTAGTGTGAAGTCATGTGTCCCTATGGATGCTAATCCATCATGCTAAAGTACATGGATGTTAAGTCATTGTAACTATCAAGTTGAAGTACATGGATGTCAAGTCACTATAACCATTAAGTTGAAGTAGTAATGGTACTAAATACGAAGAACACTTACCACAAACATTACACTCCAAAATACTAGGTAGAATGATGAACCTGAAGAAGCATAGTTTTAACACCCTCCAACATGATGGTGAGAAGTGAGCACAAATACTAGTGGAGTTACCATAATTTTATTACTATAATAATCACCAAGAAGGCCATGGAGTCAAAAAAATACTCATATGGGTTCTGATAGACAATGTGCTTGAATAAGATACCCATGTACAAAGAAGAAATCTAGAATATACTCAAAAGTGAAAATTATATATCACTCTCATAAACTGGAGAAAAAGAGAAAAAACTCATAGGAAAAACTCCCCCTTCCCCAAAGAGAAAAAAAGAAGATCGAGCTAGGAATCCCCTCAAATATTATGTTGAATAAGTCTACACTCCAAGTACTCACAAGTAACAAAAGAACTAAATCTTCATGAGTGGTCTGAATCCACTACTTGATTACAAAAAAAACTAACACTGGGCTTTACCAGAATAACTCCAAATAAGGAGATTGCTAGTGGTGATGAAAGTACAAAAGATTATTATAAGTAAAATAAATGTTCAACACCTAATAATCAAAATGTACATCAGACACCCTCTATACTATTGACTGGGTAGAGAGGAGGAAAAAAGTTTGTATGAGTGGTCTGAATCCACTACTCGAACACTGAACAAGCTAACACTATATGCACTAGAATAGATCCAAATAAGGAGACTATTAGTTGCCAAAAAAGAGGTTTTGACAATACAAATAGATACTACAAAAACAAGGGAGCAAAAATGTGTCTCCATAGAAGAAGGTAAGGTGTTAAAAAAGGGGCCTTGATGGAGATAAGACATAACTACTAATGTGTTAAAGTACCAATGCAAAATGTAACATATCATAGGCTAATGGAAGAGTGTGGAACATATTATAAAAATCCATCATGGATGTAAAAAACACACCAAACAAGAATTAGCAACCAAAAAACAACAACATTCAAAAGGGACATCGAGCTCAACTGAAAATGCATCTAAGATAGTGTGATAGTGGCATAGGTAGCCCCCCCTAAAAAATGAACTTTATAACTTGAGTGAAATTAAAATGAAAATAGTGCTAATATAATGAGAATTGACAATAAAGAAATTTTACAAAAAGCAACACTCAAATCTAAGTTATCAAGCAAAAGTTATGGCTTAATCAATTTCCTATCATTAAAGACCTATTTAATGAACGTGCACTTAAGGTTTTTTTAAAATTCTACCAAAAAAGAGAAGAGTACTATTTCAACCACTTGTTAGAACCATATTAGAGTGTATAATGCAATGGTGGTGTTTGTGAGGGGGAATTGTCCTTTTGACAACCCGTGCCTCACCCTTCATCTTCAATAGGTAAGAAAACAAGGAAAAAACAATCATAACCATTTATAATATATTATTTTTGTAAAATAAAAATAAAAAAATATGTTCTTTCCCCACATGTGAAAACAAAAAATCCCTCAGTCATAATTATCTCTATCCATAATGATCTCCATCTTAAAAAGTGAATCCCCCGTATATGTTCACCCCATGCCAATAATCAACCCCATGATTATGTCACTTATTGAGGGACCCTCCAAATAATAGAGTTCCCACCAATTAAAGTAAAATATCACTTCACAACTCACCTCACAACATAATTTCCCTCATCAAATTATTTGTTCCCCCCTTAAAAAACATTCAAGAAAATTTAAAGTGATTAAAGCATGAGCTTATGCAAGCTATAATGTAGCCACATTGAAAAATGGCATTTTCTAGATTTATATTTTCCTACCACTATCTAATAGGCCACATGGATATGTTTTGGGAGAACCACCAAAATGGAAAGAGCTGACCAAAAATCATGGAATAGGCCAGCGAGAATGTTACTAGCTCGATGGTCAGTCTGATGGAAAGGTAGGAACATCTTAGATCGGTGAAAGATGGGAGCTAGCTGAGAGGAATGTGGGATGTTGAAGGAAGAGGAGATCACAACAAAGATAAAGATTATATAATGAGCCAAAAAAGTTACAGGCCATCTACAACATTGTCATTGGAGGAGCCTAAAAGCAAGACATTGTAGAAGACTAAAATCTACATATAAGACATTTGATAGGCTTTACCAGCTCCTTGACAAAGTCTCTATAGGTCTAAAAATGGAAACCAAGTAGTGAAGATGTGAAGGAAAGGGTTATATGAGGATCAAGGGACAAGGATGGAAAACCACTTGTAAGTGGTAGTATTGTAGGCCATGAGATGACTATAGGAGGCCATGGAATGCTTTGACCAACTAACGAAGATAGATGTGCACCCAAGCAAAAAACATCTAGGCAAAAAAATGTGTAAGTAGAATGGCATCTAGGTATGAGATGCTCAATAGAATAAATCTCTAAATTTATGGTTTAATAGTAGATTCTCTTTAGAATATTTCTATACACATGGAAAGATCTACATGACTATAGACAATAACTAAAAATGTGGAGGTAACCATGAATAGAAGATGGCATCTAGGTATGAGATGCTCAATAGTATCTTTGATATTTAAATATCAAAGATACTATGCATACCTCCAAAGTAATTTCAATTCCTTTTAAACTCAAATGTAGACAAAAAAGTCATTTTTCTAGTGCCTCTTATTGATGTGGTTTTATGTACTCTAGTCTCATAACGAGGTAGCCTCTAACATTTTACAATCTCAATCGAGGTGAACTCCATTCTAGGGCATGAGTTATAGGTATACAGTCTTAACAAATAGGTGATGGAATCGCAAGTAGGGCATGTAAGTTGTTAATAATGTTTTATGGATGGAGGGGTAGTCTCTAAAAATGAAGTAAAATATAAATGAGTTGGTGGATAGATAGTTAATAATCTAGAGTGGGAAGGTCTCAAAATAAACTCAAATAGGAGGGAAGGGTAGAGTAGAGAAGAAAGGTTTTAAGGCTTCAAGAATCACCTCTCTAAATATTTTTTACGTGGACAAGTGCTTTCAAAACCTATGTTTTTTACTAACAACTATTGCACACACACGGTCAGACATGGTCAAGTAGTCTAGGATAATATCACTATAGGAAACTCATAGGCCTCAATCAAAGGTTTCTCCTTTTATAGTAGTTGTTTCACATTCTTAATTAGGAGATTATGGCTTGGGCTTAGTGAGGTATCTGAGATAACTATTGCACATACACATAAAACTATATCAAATGAAAGCACCTCTACACACTTAAGAATATGAATCAATAAACTTAATTGCCAATAATCAATGTAATTTACTAATCCTTTAATAGATGTTGCACATCTAAGACTAGCATATCAATCAAGAAAATAAATAACTCATTCATATCTTTTTCACACTAAGAGTTATTGAATTATACAACCAAATAAATAAACCTAATTACATAAATATTGGAAAGAAAATACACAAACACATGAGTTGACAACTGAAATTACTTTTGCTCATGTATATTGAAAATTCTATGACCCTTCAAAACTATGTGTTACATATATTTAAATAGTCTTGGGGAAGGGGTCACCTCATCCTCCAATTCCATGAAAAATATATTACATGTCATAGTTAGAACTTTAGTTCTAAGTATGGTAAAAAACCACATAGATTTATCTTACGTTTGTTGACAGTTCAAGTAAACCTTTATAAAATCATGTAACATGTGCATTATTATAAAATGAATAGGTAACTTCTAAAATATTTATCAAACTATAGATATAGAATATACACCACTATAGAATGTACATGTAAAAATTGGGCCCTTTACGGCTATGTTGATGTCTGCATGGCTCTGTGGACTTTATTGTAGTGGAAAGTGTGTCTATCGACATAGAACTAGAAGTGGTAGCTTGAATATACTTATTCACCTCTATCTCAAGCTAGAATTTATGTGAAACATTATCTACTATTGAATTATGTCCAAGTGTAATAAAGAGGGTCGATACACTTTGTTGCCCTATCCTAAGAGCTTTTCATGCTCTATTTTTATCATCTAAAAGTTGATCTTGAAGATATAAACTTTAGTCACCTTTTTCCTAGCAAAGCTTAACTTGGCCTCAATGTCTAATGGAAACCCTTATAGACTTTGTTTAAATTTTTTTGAAGCATCCTAAACTAGTTGATCAAAGTTCATCTTATTTATCAATTTTCCCATAGCATCTTTAAATTTTCAAAATTTTAAGTCATTCAAAATTTGTAGGATAAGGGCCTCATGGTCTTAGTACTTGGGGAGTAAAGACTCAACTATTCTTAACCATTCCCTAGTCTCTTATGTCCTGATAACCACTAGGTTGAGGGCATTGTATGCCTCTAATGGTGTCTTGAGATCCAAATGGATATAAGCCTTATTAATAGTGTAAAAAATTAACATCTTCAATTTATTTTCATTATATTTCAAATAATTAAATAATTTATGAGTATTAGTAACATGGGGGGCTAATTCATCCCGTATAAACTCTAATACCTCTAATGAATTTAAACACTTTAAATCTACCTTTTGGAACTCAGCTTTAATGACAGTTGGTATATGTACCATCTTCTATTTCTCTTTTACTTTCTCTAATACTACCCCTAATTCTTATCTATCTAACTTTGTGCCTTCATGGATTGCCACCATGGCATCCTTATATGTTTTGGCTAGATATTTGAACTCTAAAATATAGGGGAATTGACCTAGTTGTCTATTCTATCTTTTGGTCAAGGAGAAGACCTCTTGCCTCTCTTCAAAAATTAATTCCCTACCATCATCATCTTCCAAATTCCTCTTCCTTACCCTCTAAATACTCCAAGATGGATTGACAAAAAAAGTTATAATAAATGGGAGCTCTATTAATTTGAAGTTGGGAAATTGAGAAGTATTATCCCTTAAGTGAATGGATCATAAAGGAATTGTCAACTAATTAGGGTCTATCTCCTTCATGGATTTGACCACAACCTCTTCAATTTCCTTGGCTAGTTGTTGGTTATTTGATGCATTGACAATTATGTTAGGCAAGGAAGGCCAAATAATCTTAGACCAATCCAAACATCCATACTAGGGGAGTGGATGGACTATGATAACTTGTGTATTTGCCTTCCTCCCCTTGCCTAAGCTAGTGATAATGATTTCCTGGGATGGAGTGGTGGATGACATGGGGAGAGTGATTTGGGTGGATGAGACATGGAGTTGGGGAGTTCCCATGGCTAGTTTAACCTTCCTAGATGCCCTTTTCCTCTTCAATGATCTAACTATGGTGGTGCCAAAAGGAATACTAAAATTGGCCTTGACATAAGTGGATGGCATTGTAGTGGAATATGGATCAAAGGTGGTGGAATAAGGAGCAAAAGTGGTGGCATCCTTCTCAACTTTTGGTGTGAGTAGGGGAAAATGCAAGAAAGAAGAGGAGTTGAATGGATCATCAAAGGTGGAAGTGACCACTTCCACCTTAGGAGTTTTCAAGACAAATGAAATAGATATAGAACCAAAAATGGGAAGAAAAGAAGAAATAAGAGAAGTAGTCTCTAAATTTTGAGCCTTTGTACCCATTTTTCCTTCCATAGTTGGTGTTTTCCCTTTGTCAGCCTCAAGGTTGAGTGTCTTGGTTGCTTATAATTTTACTTCCTCATCAGAATCATCATCTTCTTCCTCCACTATTTATTGAGGCATTGCAGGTAAGCTTTGTTCCATTATAAGACTACCTATGGGGGATTCCTAGGCTTCCTCTTATATTAAATGGTAGTCTTAGTTTGTAAGGAGGATATTTATTCAACTAAGGCAAATACTTTATCTATTTCTACCGCTAAAAATGTAAAATATTATACTTGGGGGGGTAGCTATAAGCATTTCAATTGCAATAGTAGTTGGGTGTTCCTATCCTTATCCTTGCTCATCAGACGAATCTAAATTGATGGGGTCTCTTGGATCTCCCCTAGGATTAGGTTTACCCACCCCTAGTTCCTTATTAATAGACTTTAACTTAAATGGAAGTACCTATGATGGATCTCTTTGTTCTTTAGACTGATCTATTGTCTATCTTTTTTTAAATTTTAAGGATGTTCATCCTGCAAAGTGGAATTTTACTATGTAATTCTTTCATAATGATTGAAGGTTTATATTGAATCACCCTTAGATGATCCTCCTTTAAACTGACAACTCTTTCCCTTTCCAAGACCTCATCATCATTTTGTGCATTCATGAATAATAATTCTTAATCATAATGGACATGCTAGTAGGGGATACCAAGGCCCTAAATGTGTTTTTGGATGTAGCTATGAAGATCCTAGTCCTTATTTGGTACTATGGGAAAATGGTAACTTTTCCTCTACTTCCCACATCTCCAAAGTGATTTATTATCATGTAAACCATTCTACCAATAACCATGTATTTCCCATAGAATGTGTTCTTATTTTTGATTAAGTCCTCCTCAATGCTCCATCAGAGTTGGAAAGAAATGTCTTGCTCCACCAGTTTGTCAGGTACATACTTTGAGAGACTTAGTGGATTGATCTTGTGTCTAGTGATCATGATAATAGTGTAGTTTAGATACAAAAATTAATCACCTTTCCTAGATAGTGTTTTCATGATGCTTATTCCAACTCTAGGCATTGGACACCCATGGATTGCTTTCCAATATTGAGGATAAACATCCTCAATAATCCTAACCATGTTCTTGGTGTAAGCATATATATGCAAAAAATATAAATGATCACAAATGAAATTTTTGATGCAATCATTGGTTAGTTACCATAGCTCATAGAGGATTTTATACACTATTTCCATGATGACATCCAAAAGATAAGACATCATATAAAAGTGGCCCACTAGAGTGGGCCACTTATCCTTGTGAATGACTTATTATCTTAGTTTATAGCTTATAATTTCATCTAAATTTAAGGTTGTGTCACTATTCATCATCATATATAACAATGATACCCAGTCCAAATTGAGGAAATGGATGTTGGGCATACTATAGAGCCTATAAAGCAGTGCCATGCCAATCTACACTCCCATCTTGAATTTATTGATAGAAGTGGGATTATTACCTTTGTATGTCATGGTTTGTTTGGGGAGAAGCCATGAAGTCAAAAAAATTCCATAGAATTATACTAATTCCATGAAAATAATCTATGTTTGTCAAAATATGTATTTAGTGATGGTGATGACAAATGCCTCTCAAAATTTGATTTGAAGATGCATGCTAAAACCATTTGGTTATCTATATGGTGTAGAATAAAATCTTGTGTAGGTTTTCTTGTGAAGAATAATTCTCAAAGGAGGTTGATGGAGGGAATCACCTCGGGCTTGGATATAATTAAATGCAATCTTTATCTATTAAGTGCTAACAAGTCTATGATGAATAGTCAATCAGAGGTAGATAAATTTCCATCCAACAAAAATATTTCAATAGAATTGATAGCATCCCATAATTTAGAGTATTTCACATACCTATTGTGAAAAATGGTGACAGAAAAGATAGTGTCTATGAATTCTATTGAGTCCTTGATATAAAATGGTGATGGTGGTAGTGCTCCCCTAAATAATTTAGATAAAGATGCCATTGCTACTATGTGTAGTACTTAAAGTTTATTTGTGTGCTTTGTGAATAATTTTTATTTCTAGTAATCGATGGTTTACTTATAGTAATCTCATAGGTAGCTAGGGATTTTCTCATGTAGGATAGCAATCGAGCTCGAGTTTGTTTTTTTGTAAGTAATGAAGACTTCAATCACTTCATATCATATATATAACTTTTAGCATTGAATTTTAGTTTGTACATTATAAATACCCAACATTCACCTATTTTATATTTTTTTGCATAGTTTAAATCTCATTTATTTTAGTCAATAGGTAGCTTTAGAAAATATTAGGAAGTATTTTTCTTTATCAATTAAGTATAGCAAGGTTTCAACATTCAAGAGTTAGGAATCAAGTTTTGTGTTGGGACCAAGGTTTACAAAAGATCCAAACAAAAAACCTGAAGACTAAATTCATTGAAAAAAATGTCTAAACAAAATTCCTAAAAAAATTTTGAATAAAAAAATCTTTGAATTGTATATAAAAGATTTATGATTCATCAGACAATTTTTTCGAACAAAAAACTCAAAGACCAAATATGTTCAGAACAAAATTTCTAAAGAAAATGTCTAAAGACTAAATTTTTGATAAAAGATAAGTCATTTTGGAATAATTGTCTGAACAAAATGTCTAATGCATAAACTCTGAAAAAAACCCTGAAGATTAATTCCGTCAAATAAAAAGTTTGAAGATCAAAAGTCCTAATGAATAAGTCTTTGAATAAAACCAAGTCTCAAAAAAAACCAAATGAATAAATTTTGAATAAGCCTTTTGCACACAAAGTAAAAAAAAAACCTTGAAGACCAAACCTCTGGGATAAAATATCTAAACAAAATTCACACATAATTATTTTGATGAAAAAGTCCTAAATAATTTTGTCTCAATAGACTAAGTCCTAGAAAACTTGCATAGTTTAAAAACTACAAAAAAAAAAAACATTAATAAGGGTTAATCCATAAAATTTATAATACCATGCTTTATTATTCTAAGTATAAAGATTAAGGATTAATCTATTCAATAATTTGCATAAACACATAGAAGAAAAGCTCAACAAATAAGGTCAAAATCTAAAAATGGTGGGTCCTCATTTCTTCAAGAAGAAAAGGGGGATGTTGGGTACAACAAATGGTGACTTACAGGGGGAATACTTCTGAGTATTTAAGAATGTATAATTTTTTTTTAGTAATCTCAAATCAAACACAAATAGTGCCATATAAAAATATTAAAATCAGAAACATGAAAGAGACTCCTAAGCAGATTCACACAACATACTTGCCTTCTTATCCATGGATCTATGTGTGCTAAAATTGAATTTCATTTAACCCTTGTTGTGATGAGCTTCTCAAGGGATTGATGAAGTTGTAAGTTTTATTATAATTTTTATTAAATCTCATTAAATCAAGGGAAGCTCGGGTATTGCTTTGCTGCTTGTCAGACATCCATAATCCCAACAAAGATATCTTGGGTTCCCTCTCTTCCCTTTCCTTCATTTTTTAAATCATGATGCATGGTACATTAAACTTATTTAATAATGTGATGCTTTTTATTTTCTTTAGATATTATTTTGGCTTTATTAATTTCTCTTTTAAACTCATTTGTTCTTTTATTATTTTCCTTTTATTTCATTTGAATGGAAAGAGGAGAGTTGGAACCCCTATGAGCTGATATGATTATAAAACAAATGATCTACTAGAATGTCCCTACCAGTTGCATTTGCACCAATAATTTATCATTTCTAATAAGTATTAATGTAATAAGTGTACTTGATTCAATGAAATAAGATAACTTCCTAAATTCATATGAAGTGCTTGAGAGTAAATTTCACAGACCTAGTAAAATATTCAACTATGACACAATCTAGAATGGTTTGTGATTACACACCTACATCCTGAAGACTCTAAACATAGAAATATGCCCAATCTATGAATAGGTCCCAAGTTATTGATCTCTTTCCAATTTTCCCTTTTTTTATAAATCTATTTAAGCATAAGATAAGGGGATTAATTGGTTTTTATGTTAGGATGAAATAATTCATATTGTCATAGGAAATAATAGAACAACCAATATAGAAAGCACTAAAACTATACTAAGAAAGAAATAAGCTAAACTAGGAAAGCAAAAAACTAATCTAAAAATTAGAGAATCTAACCTAAGAAAGCACAAAATCTATCCTAAGAATGCAAGAAATCTATTCTAAGAAAAAAATAGACTAGCCTAACCCTACCTCTACCATGTTTCCTCCTTCAATCAGGGATACCTTTAGATGGTACAGTCATATAGTAATGCTTCAAAAACTATCCATTGACTGGATATGTGAGCTCATTTCCTTACAAGTCCTTTAGGTGGAATGTATTATTGCCCAAGATATCTGAAATCTAATATGGTCCAATCCATTGTGGGGCAAATTTATCATGTTGTCTTTTATTTTCAAGGGATTTATCCTAAAGTAGCACTAAATATAAGATTCTAAATGTTTTGACCTTTGTTATTTTATCAAACCACCTTTTGACTATAACTTGGTATTCACTAAAGGTTTGTAAGGCTTCAGTCCTTGAATCTTCCATTTCTATTATGTGTAGTAGTTGAGACTCTACTTTATCATTTAGTTCCATGTAATCTTGCATGAATTGATAAGTTGGTAGTTTCAGCATGATTGGGAATATTAACCTACATCCATATACTAATAGATAGGGTGAATATTTAAGGACTTGCTTGTATCTTGTTCAGTCTGCCCAAAGGGAATACTTTAATAGATATGCCAGTCCTTAGGCTTATCCTTAGTTGATTTCTTAATTACTTATATCATTTTCTTATTCATTGATTCTATAAGTCCATTTCCCTGGGGGAATGGTTAGAAGATGACTTGATAGTGATTTGGTTGTCATGAATCCATTTAATAAATTTAGTTGATATTAAAGTTGATCCATTGTCATAAACTAGAGAAATGGGGGTGCCAAATCTAGTTATGATGTGTTCCTCCAAAAAGAGAATTACATCTTGTGATTTGGAATTCTTTGTGGCCACGACCTCAATCCATCTAGTACAATAGTCTATAGTAGTGAGTAAAAACTTATGACCTTATAAATAATTTGAGTTAATGACACCAATAAAGTTTAAACCCCCTCATGCAAATGGCCTTCCTTAAATAATAGGTGGCAAGGGCATTGCTGCATGTACTTCCCTCTTAGCTAAATCATGGCATTCATGATATGTTCTCACATGAGCATGAGAATCCTTGAAATTATTGGCTAGTAGTAGCCCATTCTTAAGATCTTATGGGTTGTGGTATTCCTAGATGGATGACCAAAACCTATCTTCTGATGTAATTTTTACAAATTTTCTTTAGATTATTCTATAGATACACACCTGAGATAGATATCTTCATAGCTTCTTTAATAGATAAATCCTTTATTTATCATATAATGAGTAACTTTGAGCCTTAAAGCTCTCCTTCATTCTGTATTGAGTTTTGGGGAACAAGTACCTATAAGTAGATAATGTATTATGTTAGTATACCATTCTCCTCTAGATACTTGGGTTTCACATACCTCTTCAATAATGATACATGGATCAGGTTTAGTCATGAGTTGAATGATGCCTTGACCCCAAACAATCTTCATAGGCTTGATTTATATGTTGAATTCCTATAGATTTTCCATCCAATTAACACTACATTCTCCTAGTTCATTATGTGATAAGGTGAGCTTGATAGTAGGATCAAGCATGATGGAAATAATCTTATTCTTCAAGATGTAGTGTCAAAATTTCTTCACTGCTTTAACAAGAGAAAAAATTTGTTTATCAATCACGGAATACCTAAGTTCAACATATTTTATATTTGTGATCATAAATGAAATTAGATGCTCAATCTCATGTTTCTTATATGTTATGATAGTAATAATTATATGTTTTGAAGAAGGAGAGTACAAGTATAAATCCTTCATAAAATCTAGACTAATTAGTATTAGGGCTTGAGATATTGCATCTTTAATGTCTTGAAAAGACTTCTAAGCCTCAACTATCCATTCTATTTTAGCATCTTACTTGAGCATTATATTCAGAGGTCTAACAATCTCCACACATCCTAAGATAAATTTCCTTACTAAGTTAATATTCCAAAAGAATGACTTAAGCTCCTTCTTGTTGTTTGGTGGTGAAATATTTGAGACTCCCTAAATTTTATTTGGATCAATGATGATCCCTTCTTTTGTGATGATGTGTCATAAGATATTTCCTTTAATTCTTCCAAATATTCTCTTATTTGGGTTAAATGAGATACCAAACCTTATTCATCTATCAAATATTGACTAGAGGTGGCCTACGTGGTCATTCCTATTCTTTGAAAACATAGTAAGATCATCCATATAGATGATTATGCACTTACCTATTAGTCCTTTAGATGCATGATCCATGGATCATTAAAAGGTGGCTCTTGCATTTATTAGGCCAAATTGCATCTTACTATATTCATAAGTTCCCCACTTGGTAATAAATGTAGTCTTCATTTATCCTCTAGTTATACCAGTACTTAATTATAGCCTAAAAATTGATCTAAAAAGACATCATTTCAGAGCCATCTACTATCTGTATTAATTCATAAAAATAAGGTATGAGATATTTGTCCTTTTTATAAGCTTTTTCCAAATTATTTAAATCAACACATAACCTAATCTTACCACTCTTCTTTCTAATTGGGACCAAATTGGACACCCAAGTAGAATGCCTGATTAGGAAGACTATTCTCGCACTTAGCAAATTTTCTACATCTCTTTGAATGAGAGGCTTTAGAATAGGATTCAATGATATCTATCTATATCTAAATATATTGGGGTCTAGTTTTAGAGGAATGGTATGAGTGATGACCTTAGGGTCATAAACCTTTAAGCCTTCATATATCCAAGAAATTACATCTATGTATCAAGTGATTAAATCCTTCACTCATTGTCTTTCTTCTAGTGTATAGCTAAGGCCAATGTTAACATAACATGGGCTATGTTCATCACCTAAATTCTCCTTTTTAAATTAAGATTCATTGACCTTGGATTTCCTAGATTTTTAAGCTTGAAGATCTATGTCAAATGGTATTTCTAAGGAGACCAACCCAGCTAGGATACAATTTTGCTTGAGTTGAAGAATACCTTCCTTATCTGACTCCTCTTGATAGAGATAATTATTTTCCTTATCATAGATGATATGGGACTCAAATTCTCTCAAATTAGTTAGAAACTAAATGATTTACTAATCATTATCAAAGACTTGGAAATTTTCTATGTTTTTAATAATATAAGGATAAGGTGCTTGTGCGATAAAGAATCTCTTTACCTTAGATTCTTGGAGAGGCTTCAAACTAACATCAGTCACATCTAGTGAATCTATAGCTTGATTTTTCTCTCTAAGAATTGATACTATGTTGAAATATTCAAATCTCTCAATAAAATCCCATTCTCTATGTTTGTATCTTTTCAAATAAGACAACTTTCACTAGTATTTTTTTTACTTGATTGACTACTAGATTTGAGTCACCAAACACTAGCACCTGCTTTACATTATTCTTGAGTGAAAATTGTAATCCCAAAATTAAAGCTTCATATTTATCCCTATTATTAGTGCAAGGGAATTGTAACCTAGATACTACTAATAACTTCTTCCTCTATAGATCAATTAGCTTAATTCTTACACCTGATCCTTGTTTAGATCTAACACCATCAAAGTGTAGGGTCTATAGTTGATTATACCCTTTAGATTATAGCTCTTATATTTTCTTTTGTGTAGTGAAAGTGTAAATACGAAGGCTAGGAGATTTATACTTTACCTCTTCATTCTTTACATTATACTCTATGATGGGATATTTCGTTCTTGGTTCCTTATCAATCCGGATTTGATTTGTAATGCCTCTTCATAGCAAGTAGATGTGAGAGAAGTCTATAGAGATATATCCATTGAGTGTTTTGGACCAGTCCTTACTCAACAAAATTCTATAGTCTTTAGGTGTGTCTACCACAAGGATATCAATAGTCATCTAGACTCGTGGTTCAAATTCTACTTGAATATATACATTAGTCAATTCTCCAACCACTGGTACCACTATTTTATCCGATTGTGAAACTATTATCTTTGAAGGACTTGGAGTTTGACCAAGCTTCTAATAGATGGAAGTAGGAATAATAATTTATAAATCTCCAAAATCAACTTAACAATTATGAATATTCCTACCAATGATCTAATAGTTAGAAAAAGTGTGGAGCTTTTGGCTTGCTTTTATAAATGACATTGGTGTTAATAACTTTTGTTTTATCTATAGATGTTTTGGTCTTTTCTATAGGGGTCTTCTTGGTGATAGAATTCCATAGTAGCTCCTTTTGTTCAGTGATCTGAGCTAACTCATGAAGAGTAATATTTGCTTTGATTTTATTCATGTCTTCAATAATGTTGTATCCTCTTTTGATATGTTCCTTCTTATTTTGAGACTAATCATTCTCCCTTAGGGGAGGTGGATTATTATTAGCTTTAGGATTGGGTAGAATAGTTTTGTTATTTAGAGGAATAGATGTTGTGAATAGATGCTTATTCCTTAGATTGTAACAACCTTTCTAAAATTGTTGAAAAGTGTGAATCTCATTAGTATTGTCCTCTAGCATGTTATCATCTTCACTTGGAAAGGGAAAATAGTGAGTCTCAAAGAACATAATAGTGTTTGAATGGCCATGATCCTGGTGGGATTATATTGGATTATGCACCTAGTCTTTCCTTACTACTTCTCTTTGAAATATTTCAAATGCTTTAGAAAATTCAACATAATCAAGCTCACCTGCTAATAAGTATTATGGATTCTTCACCAATTAGGTAGAGTTGTCTTTGCCATGTTGATCTCTGGAATCTTGATAGTATTCTCTATGTTATTTTTAGGCCTATTGAATGGTCTATTATATCTTTGTAATCTATAATTTTGATTGCCACTTGGGCCATTAACATTTCCCATCTTTTTTTTCATACTCAGGAAATCATTACTTAGCTTTTGAACCATATTTTGAATAGGATCCAGCTCCACCTTTGTAGAGTTGGTTCCCTACAGAAAAATAATAAAAAATGTAGCCAATTGTTAATTATATTAATAACCATTGCCTTGTGCATGGTTGTTCAAGAAACTATAATTTAGTTATGTTGTCTATGTTAGAGTAAGTAGTGTGTATAATTGGTTCTGATTAAATGCAAAATGTTATGCTTTACATGTGGTACTTGATTTAATGCTAGGAAGTCATTGTTGATGTTGGATGTGATAAAAACCTAGGGATTGAGCTACCTATCAATGTCGATGGCCTCTTTATATGCTAACACTAAGTTAGTGACAATAATTTCTCTTCTCAAGAAGACCACCATAATTGGATCCAAAGCATTCTTTTACATCTCCAATGCCAATGCTTCCTCTAGTTTATACCTTGGGATTAACCATGCATACATATTTTGAAACCTTAAATTGAAAGCATGGATTGGATCATTAGGCTCCCTCTTCATGTTGGTAAAGTGTTAATATATCGAATTGGGATTGGTGACCTGTCCAAATTATGAAAGAAAAGATGCTTGAATTGCATCCCAAGAAGTGATGTAATTTTCCATTAGATTTAGATACCAATCATAAGTAGCATCAATTAATGTAAAAGGGAACAACCTGCATGTAACATCCTCATTGATAAAATTCATTAATATTAAAGAAAACTTAAAAAAGATTTAATTTTTTCCTCTATTGTTCTTTCTCCTAAATGAGAAAAGGATGGTAGATATTTTTTAGGATTCCTAGGTAGGTCAGGCACATCCCTTGGGATGAAAATAGAAGATCCAACCAACCAAGGTAGTTACACCATTAGAGGATTAGTAGGGGAAGTTTTCCTTATTGAGGAAGGTGTATTGGATTTATCAAGGATATTTGGTACAACTTTAGGTCTCCTATGATTTGACAAGGGTGAAACTAGAAGACCATCTTGAGAACTAGATATGGTCACTCTCTTGAGTGTCTCTAGTGTAACTCATATTTAGAAACTAACCTATTTTATTAGAGGTGCTAAGGCCCTCCTTATAGCACCAAAAAGAGTATGTTGATGTGGGTTTTATGCACACTAGTCTCATAATTAGGTAGCCTTTAATGTCTTAGGATCTTAATGGAGTTGAGATCCACTACAGGGCATAAGTTATAGGTATGCAATCTTAATAACCAGGTGATGTAATAATAAGCAGGGCATGTAGGTTGTTAATAAGGTTTTATAGATGGAGGGGTGGTATTTAGAAAGGATGTAAAATATATATGAGTTTGTGGCTAGATAGTTACTAATCTAAAGTGGATAGGTCTCAAAATAAACTCAAAAAAGAGGGAAGGGTAGAGTAAATAAGAAATGTTCTGTCTTTAAAAATCACCTATCTGATTGATTCCTAAGTGGATAAGTGATTTCAAAACCTATGCCTACTAATAAAATTTATTACAGACACATAGTCAAACATGGTCAAATAGATGAAGATAATATTAATATAGAAAAAACATAGGTATTAGTTAAAGGTTGCCCCTTTTAAAGAATCTATTACACACTCTTAACCAAGAAATTATGGCTTAGGATTAATGAGGTATCTGAGATAGTTATTTCACATACATATAAAACTATATCAAATAAAACCACATTTACACACTTAAGAATATGAATAAATCAACTTAATTTCCAATAATCAATTTAATTTACTAATCCTTTAATAGTTTTTGCACATCTAAGACTAACATATCAATCAAGACAATAAAGAACTCATTCACAAATTTTACACACTAAGAGTTATTAAATCATAAAACCAAATAAATAAACCTAATTTAATAAATGTTAAAAATTAAAAACACAAACACATGAGTTGACAACTGAAATTGCTTTTGTTCCTATATATTGAATATTATCTAACCCTTCAAAACTATGGGTTACATCTATTTAAGTAGACTTGGGGGAGGGGTCACCTCATCCTACAAGTTCATGAAAATTAGATTACATGTCATAGTTAAAACTTTAATTCTAATTATGGCCAAAAACCACATAGAGTTATCTTATAGTTGTTGACAGTTCAATTTAGCCTTTACAAAATCATGCAATTTGTGCATGCTTACAAAAATAAACATGCAACTTTTACAGTATTGCTCAAACTATAAGAAAACCATAAATATAAAACATACACCATTATAGAATGTACATACAAAAACTGGGCCCTTTACAACTATGTTGATGTCTGTATGGACTTTAGTTTAAGTGGAAATTATGGCTACCAATATAGAACTATAAGTGGTAGCTTGAGTCTACTTCTTCTTTACCTCTATATTAAGCCAACACTTATCTGAAACATCATGTTGATATCAAATTATGTATTAGTTTAATAGAGATGGTCTATGTACCCTACTAACCTATCCTAAGAGATTTTCATGCTATGTTTTTGTCATCTTAAAGTTGATCTTGAAGATCTCAACTTTAGTCACCTTTTTCCTAGAAAAACATAACTCAACCTAAATATCCTCTAAATATAACCCTTGTATACTTTGCTTAAAATTGTTTGAATCCTATTGAATGAGTTGATCAAAGTTCATCTTATTGATCAATTTTCCCATAGAATTATTTGATTTTTACAATTTCAAGTCATTTAAAATTTGTAGGATAAGGGCCTCATGCTCTTAGTACTCAGGGAGCAAAGCCCCAACTATTGTTAACCATTCCCTAGACTCTTGTATCCAAATAACCACTAGGTTGAGGGAATTATGTGACTCTAATGGTGTCATGAGATCGAAATGGCTATTATCCTTATTAGTGATGTAAATAATTAACATATTCAATTTATTTTTGTCATATTTTAAAGAATTAAATAATTTATGAGTATTAGTAACATGGGGGGATAATTCACCCCACACAAACTCTAATGACTCTAATGAATTGTAGCACTTTGAAGTTTCCTCTTATACCTCAGCTTCAATTAAAGCTGGTATATGCTCCATCTTCTATTGCTCTTTTATTTTCTCTAATTCTACCTCCAATTATTATTAGTTAACTTTGTGCCTTTATGCATTGCCACCATGGCATCCTTATGTAATTCGGCCAGAGATTTGAAGTCTTCATTATAAGGGGATTGAACCAATTATATATTATGTCTTTTAGTTAAGGAGAAGACATCTTGCCTCTCTTCAAAAATTAATTCCCTACTAGCATCATCTTCTAGCTTCCTCTTCCTTACCCTCTGAATACTCCCATATGGATTGTCAAACAAAGTTATTATAGATGGGAGCTCTGTTATTTTAAAAATAGTAAATTGAGAAGTTTTGGCTCTTACGTCAATGGCCCATAGAGGAATTGTCAACTATTTTGGGTCTATCTCCTTCATGGATTTAACCACAACCTCTTCTTAAACTTAGCTAGTTGTTACTTATTTGCTACTTTGATAATTATGTCAGGCAAGGAAGGCCAAATAATATTACACCAATCTAAACCTCTTTATTAGGGGAGTGAATGGACTATGATAATTTGTGTCTTTACCTTATTCCCCTTATTTGAGATAGTGACAATGGTTTCCTAAGATGGAGTGGTGGATGGCATGGGGAAAGTGATTTGGGTGGATAAGACATGGAGTAGGGAGTGGCCATGGTTGTTTCAACCTTCTAGGATGCCCTTTCCTCTTTAATTATTTGACTATGGTAGTGATAAAAAGAATACTAGAAGTGACCATGATGGAAGTGGTTGGAATTGTAGAGGAAGATGGATCAAAGGTGGTGGAAGCCAGATCAATAGTGGTGGAATCCTTCTCAAATTTTAGTGTGAGTAGGTGAAAATGCAAGAAAGAAGAGGAGTTAAATGGATCATCAGAGGTGGAAGTGACCACTTCCACCTTAGGATTTTTCAAGATAGATGAAACTATTATAGAACCAAAAATGGGAATACAAGAAGAAAGAAGGGAAGTGGTCTTTAAAGGCTGAGCCTTTGTACCTATTATGCCTTCATTAGCTGGTGATTTGCCTTTGAAACCCTTGAGATTGAGTGCCTTGGCTACTTATAATTATGCTTCGTCATCAAAATATTCTTATTCTTCCTCTTCCACTACTTGTTGAGGCATTATAGGCAAGATTTTTTCCATTATAAGACTACCTATGGGGGGATTCCTAGGCTTCCTCTTGTAGTAAATGGTAGTCTTAGGCTATAAGGAGGATATTTTATAAACTAAGGCATTTAATTCATATATGGATACCCCTAAATATGTATAATCTTGTACTTGGGAGGTAGATGTAGTCATTTAAATTGCACTAACAACTGGGTGTTCCTATCTTTGTCCTTACTTATCAAAGAAAGCTAAATTGATGGGGTCTCATAAAGCTCCCTCAGGATCAGGTTCACCCACCCCTATTTCCTTCTTAATAACCTTAAAATTGAAATTAAGTCCCTATGAAGGATCTCCTTATTCTTTATAATGATTTATTATATAGCATTTATAAAAGTTTGATGATGTCCATCCTATAAAGAGTAACATTTTGCTATGTAATTCCTTCACAATGATTAGACGTCCTTTTTGAATCACCCTTAGATGATCCTCCTTAAAAATGATAACTCTTTCCCTTTACAAGACCTCATCATCATTTTGTGCATTCATGAATAAGAATTCATAATCATAACGTGTGTGTTGATAGGGGATATGAAGGCCCTAAATATGTTTTTAGATGAGTCATAAGGATCACAGTCCCTATGTGGTACTCTGGGCAAATGATAACTCTTCCTTTTGCTAGCCACATCTCTAAAGTGATTTTTCATTATGTAGACCATTCTAATAACAACCATGTGGTGCCCATAGAATGTGCTCTTCTTATTTTTGATTAAGTCATCCTCAATGCTCTACCAGAGATAGAAAGCAATTTCTTGCTCTACCAATTTGTCAAGTACATACTTTGGGAGATTTAGGGGATTGAACTTGTGTTTGGTGATCATGATAATAGTGTAGTCAAGATATAAAAAATAATCATCTTTCCTAGATAGTGTCTTCATGATGCTTACTCTAACTCTAAGCATTGGAGACCCATGGATTGCTTCCCATAATTGAGGATAAACATCCTTAGTAATCCTAACCATGTTATTAGTGTAAGTGTAGATATGCAAAAATTGAAAATGATTGTAAATTTAATTTTTAATATAGTTGAGGCCAGGATCCATAGATCACTAAGGAATTTATACATTTTTCTCATGATGACATCCAAAATATAAGACATCATATAAAATTAACCCATCAAAGTGGGCCATTTGTCCTTGTGAATGACCTCTTCTCTCAAATGATAGCTTATAATTTTTCCCAAAGTGAATACTACATCACTGGTCACCATCATATGCAATAATGGTACTCAATCTAAATTAAAGAAATGGATATTTTACATGCCATAGAGCCTATTAATGAATGCCATGATAATCCACACTCCCATCCTAAATTTATTCATAAGAGTTGGATTCTTACCTTTATATGTCATGGTTTCCATGGGAAGAAGCCATGAAGTCAACACTTTTTCCATAAAATTATCCTGATTCCATGAAAGCAATCTATGTTTTTCAAAATATGCATTTAATGATGGTAATGGAAAATAACTCTAAAAATCTAATCTAGAGATGCATGTTACAATTGTTTAGTTATCCATATGGTGTAGAAAATCATCTTGTGTAAATTTTCCTATGAAGAATAAGTCTTAGAGGAGGTCAATGCAAGACATCACCTTGGGCTTGGCTATAGTTGAATTCAATTCTTGTCTCTTAAGTGTTGATAAGTCTATGATGAATAGTCACTCAGAGGGAGATAGATTTCCATTTAGTGAAAATATGTCAATAGGATCAATAACATCCCATAATTTATATTAATTCACATACTTATTATCAAAAATGGTGACATCAAAGATAATGTTTTTGGATTCTATTGAGTCCTTGATATAAAATGGTGATGGTGACAATGATCCCCTGAATGCTTTGGATGAATATACCATTGCTAACATGTACAATGTTTGAAGCTTTTTTTCATGCTCTATGAATAATTCTCATTTTTGGTAGTCACTAGTTTACTTGCAGTAATCTCACAGGTAGCTAGGGATTTTCTTGTGTAGGATAGAAATCAAGCTTGAGTTTATTTATTTGCAAATAATGAAGACTTCAATATCTACATGTCAGGTATATAGCTTTTAGCATTGAATTCTAGTTCATGCATAAATAAATTTCTATTGTTCACCTATTTTTTATTTTATGTATAATTCAAATCTCATTAGTTTTAGTTGGTGGGTAGCTTTAGAAAATATTAGGAATTATTTTGCTTTATCAGCTAAGTATATTAATCTTTCAAAATTCAAGAGTAAGGAATTGAGTTTTATGTTGGGATCGAGCTTTACAAAATATCCAAAAAAAAACCTTAAAGACCAAATCCATTGGATTAAATGTTTGAATAAAATGCCCAAAAAAAATTTGAATATCAAAATCTTTGAAGTGTATATAAAAGCTTTCTGATTCATTAGATAATTAATCCAAACAAAAAACTTGAAGACCAAATTTATTTAGAACAAAAGTTTTGAACAAAATGTCCAAAGACAATTTTTTTGATAAAAGATAAGTCATTTAAGAATAATTATTTGAATAAAATGTCTGATGCATAAAATACAAACAAAAATTCTAAATAAAAACCCCAAGACCAAATCCGTTAGATGAAAAGTCTGAAGATCAAAAAGTCTTGATGAATAAGTCTCTGAATAAAACCAAGTCCCAGAAAAAACTCAATAAATAAATTTTGAATAATCCTTCCACACAAAAAATCTTAAAAAAACCATGAAGACCAAAATCTGTCGAACAAATTGCCCACATAAATTATCTAATGAAAAATAACTGAATAAGTTTCTATGAATAGACTAAGTTCCAAAAAACTTACATACTTCAAAAAACCCCAAAAAGGAATTAATAGGGTTTAGTCAATAAAATTTATAATACCATACTCAATTTTTCTAAGTATAAATATTAAGGATTAATTTGTTCAAGAATTTACACAAGAATATAAAAGAAAGGCTCAACAAACAAGGCCAAAATCTAAAAAAAGTGGGTCCTCATTTATTTAATAATAAAAGGGTGTTGTTGGGTACAACACCTTATACCAATGCTTTCTCTCCACATTTTGAAACTTAGCTTCTAATGCTCCTTGGGTTGTCTGAAACTCAACACAGCCTCCAAAATCTTCAAACTTTTAATACCTCTCAAAAACAAAATCAACATAGGGCTGCAAAAGGTGTTTTAGATTTCCAATACCTCCCTAAAAAACATGTTTTTCTCTCTTAGATATCTAAACACCATCCTTATAGCTATCCAACATAGATCAGAAAGGACACTAAAGCTAAAAAATGGCACAATGAAAAAATGCAAGTCTTTGTAGTTATGCTAGTCTCCAATGCTCTAATGCACTAGGACCACACTACTTAAATATATGATCCATATAACATATAAGATGATTAAAAACCAAACCCCATACTATATATATATATATATATATATATATATATATATATATATATATATATATATATATATATATATATATATAAGAGCACATGGAATCTAATGCAAACGAAAAATCAAGATCTCATTGCATAAATTAAATACCAATCAATTAGGTGATTGTCTACAAGTGCATGGTAGATGCTAGATGTTTTCAAATAATATTGAAAATAACCTAGGATAAGTAATATATATTTGGAGGGTGGATCTAGTACCATGAAATAGTTATCAAAACTCTTCAACCAATATCTCTCTAATGGATCATTACCATAACCATTAATGCTTTAGCATAGACTCAGAAGAAACCAATTGAAAACATATAATTGTTAACATAGAATGAGACATGTGAATTATTATAAAAGCATGTAAAACCATAAATAAACATGTATATTACAAATAATAACACTATATTATATAGGCAAGATGAAAAAATATGAAATATAAACTAGCCAATGTGAGACTAAACCCCACATAGGACAAAACTAGGTAAACATAAATACCTAGAGCCTAGAAAACATTAGTAAGATACTATAAATTTTTTTATCTTAATAATACTCATATAACCAAGAAAGTTTTTTGTAATTATTCTTTGATTTCTAAACTTATGCATAGTAATGATCCTCAAACTCTAAAATAAGATCTAGGTCACCATTATTGGGAAAATACAATGCATGATGAATACAACTCTTTACTTTCTAATAACACTTGGGACTTAGTTCCTCTACCTAAAAGGCATCATTTTTAAGTTATAAATGGTTTTTTAAAACTAATTTCAATTCTAATAATCAAATTGGAAAATATAAAGCTTGATTAGTTGCTAGAGATTTTTCTTAAATTGAAGGAATTGACTATAATAAAACTTTGTTTGTTGGTGATAAGATGCCCACAATTAAAGTTATTTTATCTTTAGCTACTCAAATTTATTGGCATGCTTATCAAATGGATGTTAAGAGTGCTTTATTAAATGGTTTCTTACATGAATAAATTTACATGTCAAGCCCCTAGTTTTATTAATCAAGGTAATGAACATCTTGTATGTAAGTTAAAAAAAGCTATTTATGGTTTAAAATAATCTCTTAGAGAATGATAGTCTAAAATTTATCAATTTTTAATGGCTCAAGGCTTTAATCATATTTCTAATGATCCTAATATTTTTACAAAAATACTACAAATGACATAGTTATCATTGTTTTTTATGTTGATGACATAATCATAACTGACAGTAATAGTTCAATGGTTTCTTTCACTAAAAATGCTTTAAAGAATACCTTTGAAATGATTGATTTGGGTCTCTTACATTAATTTTTAGGCATTCAAATTTTGAAAGAAAAGGATAATATCTCTATTTCTCAATCTAAATATGCATATGATTTATTATCTAGGTTTAATATGTTAGATTGTAAACCTATTGTTAATCCTTATGAAATTGGTGTTAAATTACTTAATGACATGGAAATAGAAATTGTTGATCCAACTCTATTTAGATAATTAGTTGGTAGTTTGAATTATCTAACTCATATTCATCCTGATATTACCTTTTATATTCGATTGGTTTCACCCTTTATGTTTAACCCTCAATCTAATCATTTTAAATCTACTAAAATAAGTCTTTATTATATTAAAAGACCTCTAACTTTTGGCACTGAGTATACCTCAAATAGCAATTTTTATTTGGTAGGTTATTTAGATTTTGATTGGGTTGGTGATCCTAATGATCATAGATCGACAAGTGGTTATTACTTTTCTTTGGGTTCTGACACCATTTCATGGAATAGTAAAAAATAAACTACCATATCTTTATCTTCCATAGAATCCAACTATAAAGCTTGTAATAATGCTACAAAGGAATAAATTTGGCTTAGAAGACTTTTTGTAGATTTGGTCCACCCAAAGCATTCATCACTTTGATTTTTTGTGATAATCAAAGTGTCATTGCCTTAGTAAAAAATCTAGTTTTCCATGCAAGGTCTAAGAACATTGATATTAAACATCACTTTCAATGTGAACTTCTTGAAGAAAATCAAATTCTTCTCTCTTTCTATCCTCCTAAAGACCAAATGGTTGATATCTTCACTAAGCCAATATGTAAAGACAAGTTTGTTTTCTTTTGTAACACGTTATGATTGAAGGAAGTTATCATCAAGGGGGAGAGTTAGTGATGTTTCCTCCTTGTTTATTTGTAAACCCCTAAATAAAGTTTAAGAGGGAGTGTTAGAATTTCCCTTTATTTAGGATAATTTATTTTATCTTAATTTTCTTTTTTTATGTAAGAAATTTATTTTGTGTGAATTATCAATCCAAATTAAATATGGATTCTGTAAGGTTTCACTCACCTCTTTGTGCTCCTTTAGGACATGAAAGTTACTTACATGAGTAATTCCTTCTCCCACATGGTACACACCTCACATCACTTTGTATAGTATTAGGACACAAGTCGAACACACTTATGGGCCTTATAAGGTCATAATGGGATTCTATGTAACTCCTATTTTCTTCCCCTAATTCTACAAAAGAGCCCTTCCTCTCCTCTTTTACTCACTAAGAATTTCATATCGCTCTCTATTCTTCTCTTCTTCTCTTGATTCAATATTATACTTTTGAATATTTTAGTTACAAGCCTTATAATAAGATCATGTGGGTTTTTCTCGAATACATTTGGTTTCCCACTTTAAAACTCTTGTCACTTATGGTTTACTCTTGAGAGATAACTTATTACTATTATTTAATATTTTTTCTCACACTTTTATGCTATGTAATAGATGATTATTCTTCAAATAAATCTTTCAAACTAAACCAAATCAGTGGTTATTATTATATATGGTGCCTTAGACTATAGTTCTGATCTAGGTATGATATCAATTAAGAAATCAAACTTGCACTTAGGTGGAAATCCTGGTAATTCTTCCAAATACACATCATGAAAGTTTATTATAAAAGGATAATCTTTTATAGATGGTTTAATAGATTATTCCATCTCATTTATATTAACAATAAGTGATTGACATCCCTTCCTTTAATATTCTTGATTTGAACTACCAGGATAGAAAACCTTGCTATGGTCTACTAAGAATGTGGTGAAGCCTTGATGTACTTGAAGGTCTAAATATTTAATAGCCTTAATAAGTTGTGGGATGTCTTGATACCTTATGCTAATGTCTATAGTGGCTTATTTTTAAAGACTAGATGTTTCAACTAGAAGAGAATTGTGAAGGTGTGAGTTTTCTATGCCTAAATAAGTCAAGATATAATCATCATCTTGAAATTGAAGAATGGGGATGGTATTATGATATTTTTATATAATATTAGGGTAGGTAATGGAAATGAATTTAGTTTATCCATTATTATGATATGTGAGAGGTCTTAGGTTGATAAAAAAAAGTTTGGGGGGATGGAAATGACATCATTCATCTCAAAGGTAATGTTAGATGGTAACATCATGATATTTTATTTATGATTGGATAAAGGGGTGACTTTAGGAGTGGATTCATGAGTTTTATTAAACCCAAGGCATGTTATTTATGGGGTTTCCTAAAATATCCTAGTGTGACATCATGTGGTCCTTGCTCATAATGTCCCATACCAAAGCCTTTCCAAGTGCATCATTATAAGTACATCTGAGTAAAATGTGGTTATCCAAGATAAATATGACTTAGCTTCAAATCCATTTTATTTCCCTAAATTTGTGTCTAATTTTTGAAATCATATTGACACTTAATATTCTTTAAAAATAATCTATATGCAATCAAAAATGCATCATGTCTATAAATCAATCTTGACTCAGAGAAGATAGAGTATAATTACACTTCTAATTGGGAATACATTTGTTAAGTAGGATCATGAAAAATATGTTGATATTTTAGACCCAATTATGGGATCACTTATCACAATACGCTATGTTAAGGAGGGTTCTAAAGCATCCAAACTAACACAATCATGCAATAATCTTAAGGGGTCCTAGGTTTTGATATTTCACTTATTCTAATAATAAGAAAGTAAATCTAATCTAGTGATCACCAAAAAATTTAGAATAAAGTGGGGGTTAAAAACAAAACAAACTAAAATAAACATACATAGAAGACATATACTCACATAAATATACATGGAATCCTAATGCATGGAAGAGAAACACAAATGTATTATCTATCTACTCTTACAAAGGAGAAATAATGTTGGGATCACTTACCTTTGAAGACAAATCCACCGAGCCTCAATATATCCCTTATACAAGGTTCCTCACAAGATATTGTTGTGGTGTGTAAGGATAACAAAGAAACATCATATTTAGGCTACATAACCTATGTATGCATCCAAAAGACTTCTCCACAAGATAAGATCCATATCTCCAAAGAAAGTATGAAACCCTAAAATTTATTCCTCAAGTAGAATGGTGAATAAGCAGATGTTCATTCACACTTATTTTTCTTCACTTCTCTCTATCAAATGGTTAGAAATTAACTTGTATATATAGGCAAATCTCACCCTAAATCCTTTCATATATGTCAGTTGTATAGGGTCAACCCAATCAACACTATATGTTTTCAAGAAATAATTCACTAGGTCCTGAGCTATATCAACCAAAGGGATAACAAGATCTAAAGTGAAAAATACCAAAAAATAGTACAAGATTGACCTAGTCAAACTTGTACAGTAATCAAAAAATGAAAACTATACAAGGTCAACCTAGTCGACTTAACAACCAATGTCAAAAGGGGGATGAGGCAAGGAATAAGAGGATAATGATGTGATAAATAATTGGAATGGATAAAACTGAGAATAATAAGCTTAGGGTAAATGTTTTTAGAATAAAAGGGGGTAGATAACATGTGTAAAAAGGGAAAACAATCCTATGAAGCACTAATGGTCTACCCACCCCTTTCTTAGTGTACCCCTTGAGGTGTGTACTCAGAGAGATTGAGACTTGATGGGTTCTTACAAGATACAAAGTTTTAATAAGTGATAAAAGTTTTAAAATATTATGTGTATGCATATTCCCCACTTGAAATTTATCACATGTCATGTGAGTGCAACATGTGATGGTGCTTTGGAAAATAGAACATGATAACACATAACGTTGATGCTAAGTAAAGTGCAATAAGTAGAAAATAAGATAAAGGAAAGGATAGAATTGAAAAACACATACCTTTACTTACCTTAGTGTTGTAGATAAAGAAGTAGATTTCAAGAAAGGTGAAGGAATCCAATATGAAAAACATTAGGTGAACCTATAGAAGTTAGTGTTAAAAAGAGCCAAAAATCAATTTTTTTTGAAGATAGGCATATAGTGGTCAAAAATGAGTTAAAGTAAAGATATGAGGGTATAAGGAAAAATTGGAAAATTAGGATTGGTAAGGCAAGGTTTAAAATATTTAAGGAAAATAAATGAAAAAAGGATGTAAAATTAATGATAAATGATTGAAAATGAATGAAAAATGATTGTAAAACACAATAATCCACATTAGAAAGCATGTAAAACATAAATGACAAATATGAATGTAGAACATACTAAATCACATTAGGAAGCATGTAAAATATGAATGGAAAAAATTAATTTATAACATACTAAATCATGTTGGGAAGCATGTAAAACATAAATATAAAATGAAGTATCCATGCAAGATAACTTTAACAAAGGTAAGAAAGTAAAATGTAAGCTCATGTAAGATAGGCAAAAATAAAAACATGAAAGACTGAAAATGAAATGTAATTGAAGATGTGAGATAAACATGAAGAAGGAATACATCAAGGGAAACATGTAAATATTCCAAATTTAATATATAATATAAGTGAAGTCTAATAAAATCAAATAATAACATGATGGATAAATGAAAATAAAAAAGAGCCTCTAAAGGATGAAAACTTAAACTTAGTGCTTGTTCTAAGATACAATGTAGGAAAACACAACCACCTAATGAAATGACTAGGATTACAATGATATGGTGTTGTAAATAAATGGTGTAAGGGTGTAATCCATAGTAACTCAAACATGTTGATTTGTTCTAAGGATAGATAAAATTGAAACAAAGTAATGATATCATGTTTGTAAGAGGTGAAGAAGAAGGAATGATAAAAGAGAGAAAATACATTTAGAATCACTATTTTCCTATCAAGAGGGGAAATTAAATGGATGGAGGGGAGAATAAAATAAAAACCAAGGTATAGGAACTCTTTATCGAAGTCAAGACACTCAAATTAGGTTTGTCAAAACAAGAGGACTTTCGACCTTAAGGACTATGAAACACTTATCTTACCCACACAAGTCTTAGGTTAACAAATGAAGTATATAGATCATTTCATGAAGGCTATATGTATGAAAATTAAAATGGACCTACCTTCCCATAATGTGTTCCTTGTTCCTAAGGACCCCTTATAGAGTCATTGATCTACTACAAAGATTGGTTACTTATGTGAGAAAGTAGGTAGCACCATAGAGTTTGTTGAATTCTCCTATTCTAATCTACTAGCTTACCATACCCCAATGGACCCTGGATATATGTGAGGCCAATATGGAGTTTGATATTCTATTAGAGATAGGAGATGTGCTTGAAATCATATCTTTTGGAGTGATTTGACTTTTGAGATTTATATGTTACCTTTTGTATATCATTGCCTTTTGTTTCAAATGATTTAGATTTTAATTTTTATAATGTATTTTTTTATTCCTCCTCCATATATATTTGTAAAACAAAACATGAGTACTAAAGATGAATTTAATTTGAATAATTTGGAATTGATTTCTAAGAGGGAAAAATTTAGTGAGCATGGTGTTTAAGAGTCTCATAAATCTAGGTGAATTAAAAGTGTTATCTTGACTTTGACTTTGTTTTATCCAATGTGGAGTGGAAGGAAAGGAAATAAATAGGAATGAAACATGAAAAAAAATTGAATTACTTAAAATTAAAAAAAAGTGTGATAGGGGAAAAAAGGATATAATGATATTAAATCATGATTCCTTATCATAAGAATAAGGGAAACAGATGAAAACATGCTAACATAGATTGTTGTGCAAATTCCATCTATCAAAAGAAGTAAAAGCTAATGTTGAGAACAAAGATCAATAACATTTTATAGAAAATGAATGAGAAAATGGTAATTTTATGAGGAATTCTAGGTCCTAGCCATGGTCTTACACTATAACTCATAAAAGAAAAACCCACGAGGGTGCCAAAAAGAAACATGTGAAACAATAAAATGAGAAAAGAAGCAAAGGTGGTATTTTATGAGGAGGGCTAGGTCCTATCCATGGTATTACACTACAAAGTCACAAAAGAGGAACCCATGGGAGTGAATTATAAATAAGGGGAAAAAATAAACATAAATCTACTAAGGCAAAGAATAACATAAAAAGACAAAAATAAAAGAAATATATGAGGACAAAAATGAAAGAAAATGTCAAATGTAATGTGTAATAAAACCAAAGAATGTAAAGGAAGACAATGATGCTCATAAATCAAAAGTAAAATAAATAAAGTGCATAAAAACAAAGAAACATGAGACAAAAATAACAAGTAAGATATATGATAATGTCTCTATCAAAGATAACCATGTGAAATACAAGTCTTATAAGTCTTGAAAGGTTTTCTGAATCTGAATTTGGTTATTATTATGCATTGTGGAATAAGAGTAAGCATCATAAGATGACCTAATGGGTAAGTAGATGTAGGGATGGGCATCTCAAGATGCCCCAAATTCTAAAAGGACATGTGGATGGGAATCACAAGATGCCCCAACATGTGAGGTAGAGTAAGGTAACATTAAACCTTTAAAATGATTTTCATTGGGTTGGTAGGTACATTTGGAGATAGGTAAATGTGTTAGTTTTTTATATTTAATGGATTCTAAAAGTGACATAGGATTTGTAAGAGAGGTATGAGGAGGAAAGTGAGGTAAAAAAGGACCATGCATGATATGCTTTGGAGTAAGCATTTGAACTAGGTACTCCTTTGTTTCATGGGACTTAAGAGGTTGAGGTTCAATTGATGCAACAATGTGTTTAAAGTTGTTCATGTTAGCTATCCTTTCCTTATTGGTGTAGGAAGAAGGATTAATTATGGTTTGAACAAAATTAGTGGATAAGGTATAGGTATGGGACTATTTTTGTTGATCATTAGGTAGTTGATTTTGATGTGATTATGGTTCTTGAGATTGAATTTAAGAAGCTTGAAGATAGTTTTCATTACACTATTTTTCTAGAATATCAAGATTTAAATGTGGAATAAGAAAGGAAGAAAGAAGAAATTAGTGAAGATCATGAAAAGACTCGTGAGAATGACCTATAGTATCATTCCACCAATAAAATTTATTAGGATTATACCATTTTGGAGGAGGTTTGGAAGGATCAAAGTTCATGGGTCTAGAGGGTGGAAATTTATTCTTAAGTTATTCTAGACTCAAGGGTGGGTGGGTTGGGTTTAAATTGGTTGAATTATATGCTCCATTTTGAGGTTGGGTAGGATTGGATGAATCAATGTTATGAGAAAATGATTGGAAATGTTCTTTAATAGTTGTTTGAGGTGTTTCAAATTGAGTCATAAAAAAGTCTTGCCTTTTTGATTGGTCTAAGGCTTTGTTTAAAGTTTAAGGTGAAAATATTCAAACTTTGTATTGAAGGGGAGGTTTAAGAGTAGTAAAAAATAGTTTTAAAAGATTATCATCATTCATGTTATTTTACACTTTATGAGCAAGATACTTCCATCATTTAATGAAATTATAAGAATATTCATTAGGAAGATGTTTGGCATTGATGAAATGGCTAAGGTAATTTTTAGGAAGGTCATCATGTTGGAATTCCTTCACTAGAACATTGACTATAATCCTCTAGTTGTGAGATGGAATGTCTTAGAATTTGGTTGTACCATTTAAGTACATCACCCATAAATGTTTTGGATAAGATCTTGATGGTAGTAAAGGTTTTAGTTTAGACCCATTCCTTATAGAGATTACCAAAATAATTTAAAAAGATAGTTGGGTCCTTAGTCCCATTATATGTGATAGTTGGATAAATGTTTCCAATATCTATGGATGTAATGAATGGGGCTAAAGGTTCATTTTCAAGATGTTGAATCATTCTATTATTCATTGGAAGTTGAGGGATGATATTCCCATTGGCATCTTTAATAGGAGGGACAATTTTTATTTGGTTGAGACATGATGACTTGAGCTGGTTGACTATTCATGTTTAATAAATGTTGTTGTATGTTCATCATATAATATTGATTGGTTGTTTGTATGATTTTCATCTATTAAACTATGTGTGTAAGAAGTTGAGTTGTATCAATAGGTGGATTGGTGTTTGTAGGAGGGATATTGGTGTTGATAGGAAGAGGATTATTTGTGTTGGTCAGAGGAGAATTATTTGTAGGTGAAGTATTCCAAACATTGGTATTGGGAAGAGGATTATGATGAAGGACTTTAACTATATTACATTGTGTAGTGATTAGGTTTGGTTTAAGTGAAGAGGAAGGAAAAAAATGGATAGATTCATCTGAAGTAATAAAATAAGTGAGATTATTATCCAAATACTTAATTATGCAATATTATTGATTAAAATAAGGATAAAAATATGTTATCATGGTGACATAAGACTATAAAACCACACAAGAAAATAGGTTCAAAATGAAACAAAGAGATAGGAAGTGATAGAAATAGTATATAGTCAACTGGATCAACCTAGCAAAAAAAAGGGCATGAAAACAGTATAGGGTTGACCCATTATAATGAATAGAGGATGGAAAAAGAGTAAATAGGGTTTGTAAAAAACAAAAGGTCAATTGGGTTGATCTAATACAATGAATAGAGACTAGAAAAATGTATAAAGCTGATTGAGTTGACATAATATGATAAAGAGGAAAAACTAGAAGGTTTATAATAGATTGTGAATTGAAACAAGATAATTTTTTAAAGTAATTTGAAAATTAAGAACTAAAGGGAAATAAACAATCAATTATATTAACATTATCCAATATAATTAAGGCACATAACATAAAATCTTGCACTAATGCTGGCTAATACAAGTTTTTGCAATAAAAAATACAATTGAGAAAAGAGCAAGCCTTCAACTTGGAAAGTAAATAACTAGCTAAATGGTTCACCTAAATATTTATAATATTATTAGGATATGTTTCTAAATTTGATGGGAAGTTATCTATAATTAATGAAATAAAAAGTAATCTAAGGATATTTTTAGATAGTTTAGGCTAAAAGGGATATGTAGTGGTAATGATATAGGTTTGGTATTAAGATTTAGCCCCTCACTTCACACACCAAAAAAATAAGGGTATTGGTTCATTAGCTATAATATACCATTAACCATGCTTTATACTTGACCATAACATCATGTCGGCTTCCCCCTTGGTGATGAAATCCAAGTAGGTTAGCCTTGGGTAGTCAAATGTTAAAATGCTTGTTTTGATTTTGTGATTTGGTTGTGTGCGCGTAAAATATAAAATAGTGAAACTAAATGGTTAATTGGAAACCACTTAATTAATCTATGTGATATATTGTAAGCATGCAATCAACAAAAAATGAAAGTGTGAGCTAATTACTAGCATATAAATGTTAATTCCAAATTTAAAATAAGGTACAATGTCAATACAATCAATAGCGTATGCATAAAATATAGAATAGGGTCGATAGGGTCAATCTTATACTACATAATTAAGGTTTTAAAATGAATAGGGTCGATAGAGTCAACCTAGTTATCTAGATATCACATAAAATATAGAACTGGTTTGACAGGGTTGATCTAGTTGACTGTACAAGCTCAATTTTAAAGATTGTAAAGTGTGAAAGGAAAGAATATAAATAAATAAATAGAAGGATAAAAAAAGGAACCTTGGTGGATCAAAGATGTAGAGAAGGAAGATTGCTTTCAGAGAACCTTGTGGAATGCTTGAAAAACCTACTAACTAGGTCGACTATGTTGATTAAGCTCTACAAGAACCTGTTTATGAGTACCTATACTATATAGGGTTAATTGGGTTGAACTAGTATACTAAACAAGATATCTAAAAGTTTGGAAACTATATTGGGTCAACTGGGTCAATCTAGTAGTCTATAAAGCTAAAAACTTATATTAGGTTGATTGGGTCAAACCAATAGCTTGTACCTGAAAACCTATGCATATAAATTAGATCTAGGTTGATGTAGTTAGCCCAGTATGGAAAATATATGATAAAAATAATGGTGAAAAGAATAAAATAAGTGAACAAATCCTTCAAGGGTTAGTTCATGTCAAGTTCACTAGAATGTATACAATCAAAAATGCATCATGTATATAAATCAATCCTATCTTGAAGAATATAGAGCATACCTATAATTACAATTGGGAATATATTTGTTAACTAGGAGCATGACCAAGATGGGTATCCACTAGACTCGATTATGGGATAAATTATCACAATACACTATGCTAAGGAGCATTCCAAAGCCCCCAGACTAACACAATCATGCAATAATCCTAAGGGGGTCTTAGGTTTTGATATTTCACTTATTCTAATAACAAGAAAGTAAATCTAATCTAGTGCTCACCAAATATTGTGACACAAAGTGGGGTTAGAAACAAAACAAAATAAACTAAACATGCATAAAAAACTTATATTCATGTCAATGCATACAAAATCCTAATGCATGGAAGAGAAGCATAACTACATTATCTATCTACTCTTACAAAGGAGAAATAAAGCTAGGAATGCATACCTTAGAATACGAACCTACTGAGCCTCAATCTCTCCCTTAGATAAGGTGATTTATAAGATATTATTATGGTATGTAAGGATAATAAAGACAAATCAGCTCTAGGATACATAACCTATATATGCATATAACATAATTCTCCACAAGACAAAATCTGTATCTCCAAAGAAAGTATAAAACCCTAATATTTATTCTTCAAGTAGAATAGTCAATAAGTAGATGTTCGTTCACATTTATTATTATTCACTTATCTCTTATCAAATGGTTGGAAATGAACTTGTATATATAGGTGTATCTTACCCTAAATCCTTTTGAATATGTTAGCTATATGGAGTCAACTCAGTTGACCCTATATGTTTTTGTGAGATAATTCACTAGGTCCTGAGTTATGCTAGCCAAAGGGATAATAATATCCAAAGTGAAAAATACCAAAAAATAATACAAGGTCAACCCAACTGACCCTATATAGTAATTAGAGGTTAAAAATTATATAGGGTTAACCTAGTCAACCTAGTACAACCAATTGTCAAAAGGGGGATGAGGTAAGGAATAAGAATAGATTGAAGCACCAATGTTCTACCCACCCCTTTCCTAGTGCACCCATTAAGGAATGTACTTAGAGAGATTCAAACTTGATGGGTTCCTATAAGATAGAAAGTGTTAGTAAGTGATAAAAATTTTAAAATATTATGTGCATACACAATCAACCTTGGATTTATGCTTCGCAAGACAATTGAATCCTAAGATCATGTGATATGATCCCAATGGTGTTGTATACATATCTAGTACTATAGTAAACCCATGCAACCTAATATCTAATTTTACTAGAAACTTATCAAGTTTGACCTTTGACTCATTCCCATATTATATTGACCATGCATTTGCCATAAATCTAGCCTTTCTAGATAATTTACTAAGCATTTTAGGAGAAATGAAACATTTTGTAGCTCTTGTATCATTTAAAATGGAAATTAAATGATTGAACAAAATACCTGATAGTTTTATGGGTTAAGTTTGATACTTATCCTATCGATTATTAATAGTTACATGAATATGCTACTGAAACATACCTTGTTCAAAATTTAAACCCTTATTCTTTGATTTGTCTTGAGGACATTCTTGATAAAAATGGTCACATCCACAAATGAAGCAACCTCCAACTAGTCTTTTCTTCTCAATCTATTACTTTTCCTTGGAACTACCCTTTAAACCATTACCAAGTTTCCTATTCCTTGAACCACTATTAAACTTGGCATTCTGATTCTTAAACTAACCCTCAGAATCTCTACTCTTCCACTTCCAATTCTTCTTCTTGAAATTTGGTTTAGAAATTCTAAATTTCTTTTTGAACATATCTTTAACTTGGGAAAGATATTTTAGTTTCTATTCTTGCTTGAACACCTTATCAAATCCCTAATCTATGGTAGATGGACCATGCACATGTATTAGAATAATTAATCTTAGTTATTTAATAATAAATGTCTCAAGGTGTTATTAACCTTTGATTGACATAGGTTAGTTACTTGGGATATTTCCTAGGTGTGATTAGTTTTTTTGTGAGTCATAATCCCTTACATATTAGGATATTTAATCTCACTTCTTGTTGTATAAATAAACACCTTCAATAGTGATTTTGTTAATTTAGTTAATGTAATTCATTCTAGCTTTCATTTGGTACCAAAGCAGGTTATCCTGAGGAGTTTTTTTGAAGCATTGGATATTTGATAGAGATCAAGATCAAAGTTCATGTGATCCTTGGATGCATCATGCTGCTCTAATTTTTGCCATCCCAAGCTGAAATGTTGTCAAAATTCTAGTCAATTTTGTGGAAAGAGAATTATTGTCAATATAGGCAAAAAAAAATTTAATTATTTTTGAAAATTTTTAGCAATTTTTACATCAATTCAATATTAAAAAAGGGTTCATATTCAGTAATTTATTGACATTTTTTTAATGAGGGATTGAACTCATTATTTGTATTCAACTTGTAGAAGAGGGTTTAATTTTACAATTTTAGATCTGAAATCTATATTTGATATTGATCAATTTTTTAAATTGATAATATTAATAATTTTTTAATTAAAACCCTTTTTATATCAATTTTAGATCTGTATAATTTTAGATTTGTGCATATTTAGATCTCCATATTCAAAAAAATTATATTATTTATAAGATTTATAAAAATATAGAATATCTAGAACCAATCCTATATTTATTATGAATTCTACTAAAAAAATATGAATTTAAAAAAAAAAAGAATTTTCAAAGCCACTAGAGATTTTCTATGATTTTTTTTTATTTTCTATTTTGTAGGACAAGTGAGGAACAACAAAAAAATGATGATTTTTATGATATTTTTTGTAAACTCATGGATCAAATCTTATATCACCAAATTCCTCTCATTGAGAGCTTTTTGAGATTTATTTTTTGAAAATGGAGCACTGAGGCACTCATGGTGAAAATTTGAAAGTAGAGGGCAATTTTGAAGTTTTCATTTAGTGCAAGATCATTTTTTTGGGTGGAGCACCACCTAGATATACCACTTCTAGCATCAACACCACCATCATGACACCAACAATTTTTAGCCTATATTAATTCCATATGACCACCTATTGGGTGTTATTTTTATCCCATAAGGGCTTGTCCTTCACCACTATGAGCCATCTTTGAATATATTTTCTTCCAAGGCTCATAACTTTTGATCCGTGAAGCTTGGGAAGGTGATTTTTTTCACCTTGACTATTTTTTTGAGATTTATGCAGTGGTAAGGCTATTTTTACATCTTAATCACCCATATTTCCATAATTTTTCATTTGGTGTTTTTTTGTGATCTTTATATCTACAAAATCTATTTATTTTGATTCTATATCAGATTATAAACTCTATTCATGAAATTTATTGATTCATCACAACATTGAAAATTGTAAGGTAAAAAGCCTTTTTTTTTTTGAAATTACAAAGATTGAAACAAGGAGGGGGGATATTTTTTCTCCTAAAAACCTCAAATTTTCTTTCAACATGAAAATTTTAACCTCATTTTCTCCTTGAATGCATTTTTAGTTGAAACCAACATCCAATTTTCCATTGCATTTTTGGATATATTTTTGGTGGAGTCTAATGTCCATTGTGTGCTTGTGTGCAATTTGTCATCTTTGTGTATGAATTTTTACATTTTATTTACATTTTACAAATGCACATTTCATTTTTGCACATAATAACACACTTTTAATTTATCATATACAACTTAAAAAATGTATGGTTTAGGACCCAGTTTTTTACTTCCCAACACATAATTGCTTTGTGGTGATAGTTACGTAGCATAGGAAATGAAAGTACAAACACATTTTAATTTTAAGACATTTGGTAATTAATAGAAGGTACATGGGTGCGACATGAAACATATGTTTATCAACAACAAAAATATGACAAGGCTAATAAAAATTCTAAGTTAATAATCATGTTTGGAGTTTTGGATGAGGTAAAACCTTATATTCATAGTGCTACAACTATAAAAGATGTTTGGGATAAGCTTAAAATGGTATATGAAGCTAAGAATCAAAATCAAATCCTTCATCTTCAAAGACAATTACACACTCTCAAGCTCAAATCAAATGAAAAAGTAGTATTCCTTAGAGGGGTTGTAACTTTGTGGGATTTATTTCATTCTTTAGGTGAATTGGTGACAAATTATTCTTTGGTCCCTATAGTCCTTAGATGACTTCCCCTCCCCCCGCACCACACACACACATATAGGATCTTTGTGACCACTTTGAATGTCACAAGACAAAAACCAACCTTTGAGGTGTTGGTAAATTTGTTACAATAAGAGGAGGCTATGCATACTTTAGAGGAAGTAGATGAAGAGCATGCAATCACATCAAATACAAAAGGGAAGAAACCTATAAAGGGTCCAAAGAAATGTCAAAAGTAGAATAAACAACAAAACCAATAAGGGAAAAATTCACATTATTCTAAATCATGTCAAATTTATGGAAAATAGGGACATGACTTAGAAAATTATTGTCAAAACACATTTTAATAGGGATCATCAAGCAAGAAGTCTTCTTCCAACAAGTCACCACAAATAGAAACGAAGTAAACACAACAACAAAACAAGTGGAAACAAAAAAATTCCAAGCCTCAACAACATGGAAATGTTTTTAAAGATAATTATTCTTAAAATGAAGAATATGGTTTAGCTACTCAAAAACATGAGTCTACCAATCATCCAAGTGTAGTTTTGTATGTTTATTCAAGAGTAATCATACACATGGTAGGGAGAAAAGACTAGTTTTCTATTTAAAAAAAATAGAATCAAAGAGAAATGTTTCACTTGGAGATGATACCTCATATATAATACAAGGTAGTGGTGACACCAAAATTAAAATTGGAAAAAAATTACAACATTTTAAATGTTTTTTTATGTTCTAGGACTTACAAAAAATCTATTTTCTATTAATCAACTACTTGACAACAACTTCATGGTTAAATTTGATCACCAAAATGGTCAAAAGTTTTGCCACATCAAATACAAGTCTAGGTATTTCAAAGTGAGTGCCAAGGCTTCCAACATTGGAGAAAAAATTAGCTTGATTTTTTTTTTAAATGATCATAAAAAACTTGTGGTCAAAGATACAGAACTAGGAAATTTATGGCACATAAGATATGGTCACTTGAGTTATGGTTGTTTTCTTCAATTGAGCAAGCATGTTATGGTTCGTGGTCTTCCCAGACTCAATAAATATTTTGATATATGTATATTTTCTTAATATTAAAACAAATAATAGATCCCTTTGGAAAAAGTGAGTATGAATCACTTTGTAAGTTGGACTTGGTGCACACTGATCTTTATAGACATTTTTCTTCTAGTCTCAAATGGTATAAATATTTTCAGCTTTTTTTTAATGATTACTCACAAAAAATGTGGGTATATTTATTAAAGACTAAGGATCTATATTTTCAAGTCTTCAAAGAATTAAAGGCCATGTTTCAAAATGAAATTGATAGAAAAATCAAGACCCTTCACTTAGATCATGGGGGGGGGGAATACACTAGTAAAGAATTCTCAACCTATCTCAATGTAAATAGAATTAGTTTGAAATTGATATCTCCATATTCACCTTAGTAGAATGGAGTTTTAAAATATCTTAATAGATTCATAGTTTAAATGTTTCATATAATGATTGAGGATGCCCTAATACATATTGGGAAAAAGCTTGTCACACTGCAATCTACTTGTTGAACAGGTCACCCACCAAAGCTCTTGATGGAATGACACCATATGAAGCTTGGATAGGGAATAAACCAAAGGTAACTCACCTTCTAGTTTTTGGTTGCCAGTAATATATGCATGTTCATAAGAAGAAAATAAAAAATTTAAATAATAAAATAAAGGAATGTATTTTTGTCGGATATAATACACAATCAAAGGCATACAGGCTCCTTGATCCATAAACAAAGAAGATACTAATCAACATAGATGTAGTGTTTGATGAAAAGAGTGGAATAAATCCACCTTATACATAGTAAAATGATATAATAAAAATTCCTACAATATTTTCAAATAGTGATGGTAAAAGTGAAAAAGAAGATACTCAAATAGGACCTCCGTCACCACCACCTACAGTTTAGTGTATGCCCAAGTGGTATACAAGTACTATACAAGATGCTAACATAAATGGAGTAACAGATACATTCACTTCAAGACCTAGGACTATAATCATGGCTCAAAAATAGGTTAATATTGCCCTTATGAGTATTGTTAAAGAAACATATGAGCCATCTATAGTAATAGAAGCCCTATAGTATAGACCTTAGAAAGATGTCATGGATGCAGAATATCAATCACTGATGAAGAATAACACTTGGCATCTTGTTGATCTTTCATTAGGGAAGAAACCTATTGGATTAAAATGGGTCTTTAAGACCAAGTAAAAAGTAGATGGAAATATTGATAAATACAAGGTAAGGCTTGTTGAAAAAGGGTATGCCTAGAAAGAAGGCATTGACTATGAGCAGACTTTTGCTCCCACAACTAAGATAAAAACTATCAAAATGGTTTTTACTATGGATACATAGTTTGGATGGAAAGTACATCTAATGGATGTAAAAAATGACTTTCTTAATGGATATTTGAAAGAGGAATTATACATGACTCAACCTGAAGGATTTTTGGCACCTAATCAGGAACAAAAAGTGTGTAGGCTTATCAAGGATCGCATTATTTTAGGACTTAGAGTTCCACAAACTCAACCTACAGTTATGAATTGTGATAAATAAGGTGTTCTACATTTTTTTCACAATCTAGTGTTTCATGAGAGAACCAAGCACATAGAGTTTCAGATTCATTTCATATGTGAATGTGTTTAGCATCACAACATACATCTCCAGTCTTGCCCCACTCAGGATCAATGTGTAGATGTCTTCACAAAGTCACTTGCACATTATAAGTTTGAGTATTAAAAAATTATCTCTTTTTCTCTTGAGGATATGATTAATTAAGGGTAGAATGTTAGAATAATTAATCCTAGTTATTTTGTAATAAATGTCTCAAGGTGTTATTAACCTTTGATTGACATAGGTTAGTTACTTGGGTTATTTCCTAGGTGTGATTAATTATGTTTTGAGTCATAATCACCTATAGACTAGGAGATTTAATCTCACTTATTATTTTATAAATAAGAACCTCTAGTAGTGATTTTGTTAATTCAGTTAATGAGATGTTAAAGTCTATAGTGGCTTCATTCTAAAGACTAGATATTTCAGCCAAAAGAGAATTGTGAAGGTGTGAGTTTTCTATGCCTAAATAAGTCAAGATATAATCATCATCTTGACACTAAAGAATAGGGATGGTAGAATAATCTTCTTCTATCATATTAGGGTAGGTCAGACAAATGAATTTAGTTTTTCCATTGTTATGATACGTGAGAGGTCCTAGGTTGACAAAAAAAATGTTGGGGGATGGAAATGACATCATCTATATTATAGGTAATGTTAGATGGTAACGCCATGATATTTTATCCATGACTGGGTAAATCAGTGAATTTAAGAGTGGATTCATGATTTTTATCAAACCCAAGGCCATGTTATTTGTGGGTTTTCCTAAAATATCCTAGCATGACATTGCATGGTCTTTTCTCATAATGTCCCATACCAAATACTTTACAAGTGCATCATTATAAGTACATCTGAGTAAAATTTCGTTGTCTAGGATAAATTTGCCTTAGCTTCAACTCCCTTTTCTCACCTTGAAGTTTTGTTTGATTTTTGAAATCATCTTGATTTTTAACCTTCTTAAAAAAAATCAACCTTGGCTTTATGCTTTACAAGCCAATTGACTCCAAGGATCACATCATATGATCCCGATGGTGTTGCATAAATATCTACTACTATATTAAAATAAAGAAACCTAATCTCTACTTCAACTAGACACTTGTCAAATTTGACTTTTGACTCATTCCCATATTATACTGTCCATGCATTTGCCACAACTCTAGCCTTTCTAGATAATTTACTAAGCATTTTAGGAGTAATGAAACATTTTATAGCTCTCATATCAATAAAAAATGGAAACTAAATGATTGAAAAAAATACCTAATAATCCTATGGGTGAAGTTTGATATTTATCCTATCAATTATCAATAGGTACATGAATCTGTTGTTGAAACATACCTTATTGAGAAGTTGAACCCTTATTATTCAATTTGTCTTAAGGACATTCTCAATAAAAATGGTCACCTATACAAATGAAGCAACCTCCAACTGGTCCTTTCCTCTTAGTCTATTGGTTTTTCTTGAAACCACCCTTGAAACCATTACCAAGTTTCTTATTCTCTCAACCACTATTAAACATGACATTCTGATTCTTAAACTGACCCTTGGAATCTCTGCTCCTCTACTTCCAATTCTTCATGAAATTTTGTTTAGAAATTATAATTTTTTTTGAACTTGTCTTTGACTTGGGAAAGACATTTCAATTTCTATTCTTCCTTGACCACCTTCTCAAACACCTGATCCATGGTAGATGGACCATGCACATCTACATCATAGCCAATTTAGGGTTTCAATCTCATGATGAATTTATTGATTCTAATCCTCTCATCTACCTAATATTGAGGTACATATTTAAGAATCTTAATTAATTGCTCCCAATATTCATTCTCCTACAAATCCCCTTGCTTAAGATTTTGAAAATCCATAATCTTTTGAATAAAGTATAGCTATGGAAGCCATCATGACCAAAATAATGTCACAAACTATTCCCAAGTGGTGGTGGTTGAGTTGAGGTTCATCTAAAACTTCTTATGTACCCACAAAGTTGCTACTTCACAAGCAAGCTATTAAACTGCCTAGACTACTTTCATGACTTTAGAATAATTTTAAATCTTAAAATAATTCTCCATTTCTATCATCCATGCTTAATCTCTATCTCCCAAAATAATTCTATCAAACTTGGATGGATTTACCTTTTTCATGTCACGTTCTAATTTTGTAGCTACATAAGCTCTCATATCATATGGCACATATTCATGCCTCTGCTCTTAAATATATTCCTAGTCATTTAGATGTTATTCAAGTTACTCTTGAGCATTTTACTCTTCATGACCATGTACTTATTGTTTTAGGGCTATGATTTGATCCCTAGTCTCTTGCATGGTTACAAGGATTTGGTACAACTTTGAATCTTTCTTAGAGGCAAACTAATTTGGATCAATAGGGGGTTTGATATTTGAATTACCCTCACCTCTTGGTGTAGGCACAACATTGTTATTTTTATCTATCAAGAGAATAATTTTGCATTAGCAGACATATTGAGTCTTAGATTTTTAGCCTCAACTCTGATACCATAATATAACAATCCTAATGGGTTTTACCATAATAGAACATTTATTTATTTTTAAATTAAATACACATATTCATCAAATAGATTTCATCAAAAGAAACCTAACTAGTGATATTTAACTAACTATATTAATTTAGTTAACCAAAAGGTTTATAGTTAATCCACTTAGCTAAGGATCACCATGAATAGATATGAAATTCATGAACAATACTAAAAAAGCAATAAATACTACATCTAATCATAAATTATATAGTACAAATTCAGCCATAATTGATATAACATTATAACCATTATTGTATAAGTATAATGCATAAATGTTATAGTTATAAGCAATACATAAAAATATATCAATGATAAAATGTGATACAAACCTCCTTTGATTAGAGTATCCATGACTCAAGATTCTCTACAACTCATGTATCAATCTATAATATCAAGTGTAGTCCCTAGTATAGTACTTCGACTAGGAGGGAGAGCATCATTTGAGTGCTTTTCCACACCAACCATGGACCATATATCCCCCACACTATCTCCCAAATAAGAGGAAGGCTCTCCCTTCACGAGTGAGTAGATAATGATGACATGGGAATCTAGAGTAATAAACTAGACTCCGTGTGTTGAAGATATATAATACATATTGTAAACCACAGATAAATTTGTTTTAATATGATATCTTACAAATATAAAAACTATATCAACATATGAAATGACAATTTTTAATAAAAACATTACTTTGGCCAAATTTTTTAATAATAAATGATCTCTAGGATTAGTCAAATTCATACACACCACTTAATTGGATTAAACCTCATATTGCATTTATGGCACTAATTAAGTCAGTGGAATCCATTCGTTGCTTATTTAGGGTCATAAATGTGAGATTTGGTAAAATATAAATAATATAAAAACTAATAAATTCATTCAAAATATTTCTCTTTAACAAATAAAAAATATGCTA
>JARHVA010002349.1:1080000-1082500 GCA_037957365.1 Torreya grandis
CATCGACATGGAAATCCCTAGAAGGGATAAGTGACACAAACAATGATAATATAAATTATTATTATCTTTAAAAGCATATAACCCAAAGTGGTCTACATGAGTCATAATGAACCTAATTCCAAGTCACCACAATAATATAATTAATGTCAAGATAAAAAACAAATCATAACAAATCTTGAACACATATCATCCATAAGGACACACTTGACACACCAATAATCGAAATGATATCACATCATCATGAAACACTATAGAGCTTGAGAAAGGTATCGTATTCACCCCAATTAAAAATGGATCATCCTCGATGCCTTAAAAATAAAATCATGTAGTGGAATACAACACATTCCCCAATTATAATAATCTATTATTGAGTGAATCCTCATGATATTACAAAACTCAAATAGTTAATTTCTAAAGGTCACAAAAAGAAATGATAACACGAAAATGCTACTAGCAATACTTTGATATGCTAGAACATAAGTTTCTATTTCAAATAACCCTTGTACCATCCCATGGTACAATAGGAATAAGAAATATAGTGTCAAAACATGAAACCAATATAATTACTATCATACCATTCAACTATGCAAAGTTGAGCCAACTATTAATTGAACATAATAACATGTTTTTTCCACTAAATAAAATATGATAACTCTAAATTTTTTTCATGTATCATATACACTACCAACTAATATTATGAACTATCAAGATCACTAAGTTAGAGTAGTATCATTGATCCATATACCTCCTGAAAGAGTAACATTATTACCTCCTAGAGGTAATAAAGTAAGACTTGACTACCTCCTAGAGGTAGGGGAAATAATAACAAAAGTAATCCTCACTATGCCTCCTGGAAATAAATGTTGATGTAACTATGTAGAAATAGACCAAGTGTGAATCTCATGCCTGACATGCACTACCAAAAGTACCCCAATATTTCTATCAACTATCCCAAAGTCTCTGAATCAATGAATATATAAATATCTCATTAAATAATATGTCATCTTTTTTTATTTCACTCAACACAAATACTTTTTAAAAAAACACTATGTTCAATCTTGATTATCTTGTTCAAATGAAAATTAATAATATGTATTGATAACTCTCTTGTAACACCACTAATGCAAAGATATCGGTAGTTTCACTAACACAGTTGGTTCACAATGATACATTATTGTTTAACCTCAAGTATTGTGTCCAAAGTAGAATAGTCATATATATTAAAAAACTATACTCACACTTACAACCTATATTCCATATTGAAATGAACACCCAAGTGAATTGTAATCACAACAAAAATGGTTATCTCAAGAGAAAAAAAATAACTTACTAACTCTCTCAGTAGGTAGGAAGGTACATTCATTATTCATAATGAAGAGGGGGACACAAAATAAAAATATCAAGACCCTATATGGACACTTACTCTTCACTCACTTGTGATTACACACAAGGTTTAAACTACATATTTCAAGGATAGGGTTTCAACTTACAACACTATCACTTGTACATAAGTGAGTGAAAGTTACATAATATATGTAATGGAAAACCAATATTATAGAGCTATAATCATTTAATCATGCTCTGATACCAAAATGTAATGCCCAAAAAATCACCCAAATAAAACCCATAAAAACACTACTATTTTTTTCTTCTCTCATGCAACACTAAATTCACACAAATAACACTTTAACCATTAACAAAACTATACTAATGTGCACATTAACTACATGAATATTATAATCTATCATCCATAATAAAAGGCAACCCTAAAGGTATAAAAACACACTCAGAGTATGTTATGTACAATGTAGACACTCACCTTCTATCTCAAAATGAGAGATACATAAAGGAATATGACAAGCTAATTACGACCAAGCAATGCCAACTACACTAGATGTAAAGTGAAAGAATACACTTGAGTTATATGATTTAAGTAATTCCAATCATATCTTATACTAATGATACCAATATTGGAGTTCATCCTAAATGGTATGGAACATGATCTAGTAATGGTTTGTCAACACATTAATTTTGCAACTACCATTATAAGTGTGTTAAATTTGTGTAAGAAACCAAAATCCTAATTATCCCAATCTCAAATAAAATCATCATACTATCAATGACTACACTAATCAAGGTTAACCATTCATGTTGAAGTGAAAAATATCCAACCACAGTGCATACAAACTTGACTAGATCACCTCATAATTAACTTACATTTTCATTAAATTAACTATCAAATAGTAATGGATAAAATATTCCCATGAGGTGAAAAGTATTTCTAGAAGGTATTACATATTATATTATATATAATATTCTACCAAAACTTACAAAAATAATCATCATTAATTTAAATGATAAAATAAATCAACATTCCAAATAGATTTTAACAGAGAAACTATTATGCTAAGCAATTTCCTGAATAAACTAGGTTCAAAATTGATTCACTAAAAATAATAAAAAGACATCCAACATTGATAAATCCAAGTTTTTTTATTAA